>VYZX01027002.1:2398-17893 GCA_013401335.1 Brachypteracias leptosomus
ATTCAATTCAGAATAATACAAATGTCATCAAGGGAAACTAGCTCTAGTTCTTTTTCAGATGAGAAATTAGCATATTAATGTGAAAGGATTTGATCAGAATGAATTTCACCTTGATATGGTTTCATTAGAGAAAAAAGATAATTTTCTTTTTCTCTATCCATACCAAAAAACTGTTAAGGTATTTGATTTCCATCATCGGTTGAAGTAGTTCTCTCCCATTAGCATTCTACATTTGCAGCAATGCATTCCTATATTTTTCTAGAACATCAAGAGCAATTCTTAACAAAGGGTGTTGCTGTAAATTTCTAGCAAGCTAATTTGTTCAGTTTAAAATCATGAAGGTGTAAATCTGCATTATCCAGAGACAGACATACATGACCTTTGACCAAGAGTGAAAGAATTATGATTTCCCTTCATGTGAATAAACTATGCATAAATGAATAAATAATTTTCTGAGCAGGCTGTAAGGATTGTAACCTCTATGTCTCATGTGCTCTACTGGAATTCTCAAAATACCAGGCTGCATATTTATACATACACATGTCTTCTTAAGAACTTGTCTTCTCTGTCCATACTGACAAAGTTGAAAAAGTTCAGAATGTCACAATGTTGCTTGCTTAGGTGAGATGGAAGGCCCTAACAATGGCAGAGATGCAGGCCTTTCTCCAGAGAAGAATGGATGACAATAAGAAGATTGAGTCAGAAATAGAAGACATTTTCCAAGAACTCACTTGGTAATTTTGTTTCTTTTCCTATGTCCACCTACATTTTCATACTCTACCAACCCAGAATTACATACAGAATTACACAGCTGTGTTCTCCAACACTCTATCTAGGATTCATCTAAGAGACCTATGGTATTTCTGAAATGAGGTGTGATTGCAGCACATGTAAACAGGCCAAATCAGTCTTAATCTACCATAGAATCATTTAGGTTGGAAAAGACCTCTAGGATCATCAAGTCCAACCTTTGCCCAACATCTCCACCATCTTAAATAACAACATCAGTAAGAATGGCAGCATGGACTTCACTGCAAACTGACCGGCCCAAAAGCTAGATTATACAGTGAATCCCCCAAAGCCTGCAGGGCCATATATGTGCTAGCTAGCTCAGTTCAGCGTGGCTCCTGTAGGCCTAAGATACAGTGATCACTATGAATTGCAGTATGCATGACACCTGATTTCACTGAGCTGCTTGGATCTGCAATATTTCATTTTTTCATGTATGTGACGTAATTTTCACATTCATTGTGGAACAAACCCCAGGATATATGATACAAGAAAAAAAGTGCTGACTGGAGAGTCTCCTCCATTTTGTTTTCAGTAGTTGTTAAGATTTCTGTTCAGTAACAACAATTTCTCTCAGAACATCTGCTAGAGTATGTTAAACCGAATCCAGGGGTTGAAAACTTCAGGTATGGAAATAAGCTGTAAGTTCTGTAGTCACTTTGGGAGCAAATAGAAGACAAGCTGTCATAGAATAACCCTTACATAAACGTACCACTTACCAGTAAGAAATACAAACATTTTGAGAATCACGGGAGGATTTAAATAATCCTGTTGAAATCACTAAACATTGTGTTTTTTTCCCATGCTTTTAGGCTACAGGAGGAGAAGGTGAAACTTCAGTTGAATTTGATTGTCCAGTTTTTGCTAAAACAAGGACAAGTGGAATTGGAAAGTACTGAGATCCCAGACTACACTGATGCCATTCTCATTAACAAGAGTGTTATTGAAGAACTGAATTGCTCTATCATGGTAATTTACATTACCTAAAGGAAATTAAAGCTTTTTAAATAAATATATTGTCCTTAAGGGGCTCTGCTTTTTCTCCAGTTTGACATCTAGTTTCAATTGATTACTACACACTAGTAGGCTTAATTGTAATCTAGAAGCTATTAAGAATTTTGTGATGTAAAGATTGCAATACAGACTGCTTCCTTGGTGTTTGATCAATACAATTCAGATCAATGAAATGGCAACAGTTTTTAGACCCATCATCACTTACACGCTGTAAATAGAAAATGCTAATATCCTGGGCACCAGTCCAAAAATTCCCTCAAGGCAAACTTACAGTCATGTTAAGAAGCATTTGAACAGTAGCTTACATTATGATTTTAAAAATTAATACACCTTTTTACATAAGGTGAAATTGGTGATCATACTTAAAACAGTTTTTCATACTCATTAAATGTTCTTTTTTTAGACATTCTAGCTGTACAGAAATTGCTGGTCACTGCTACTGCACAAAGCCTTCGGTGACTGCAAAATACCTTATACAGAGCAAGCTCCTATTTTGTAAAGCTAAAATGCCTTCGCATTCTTATAAAAGATAAAACGATGGAGAGAGAGGTTCACTGTAATTTTCTTCATCTCCTTCTGAGACACAAGGCTGTGGCAGAGAGCAATAAAAGGGAACAAAATTCCACAAAAGATAACCATCTGGAACAAAGTCTGGAAAGAGACTGCACTATAGCATGTTTTCCTTACTAAAATTATAACTCTGGAAGTTTCCCCATCTTGTTGCAAATAATTATTCCATAATCTGTAAAGTGTGTTAATTAAGATTAATCAATTTTTTCAGGCTCAAGGAGAAAAAAAAATTGCTAGCATGGTGGAATGTAAAGACTTCTCTAAAGGGATATTTCAGCTGGAATGGGAACACAAGAAACTGAGAATGCAGATGGAAGATCTGAAACAGAAGGCTCAGGATATTGTAACACTACCCATTTCAAAAGATCGCCAGCAAGTGAGTTACTTTCTCTGATTTATATTTTGACTGCAGTAAATTTTGCTGCTTATAGCCGTAAGATCGTTTATACCTCATAAGACTTACTACTGTGGAGAAATCTGATGCCTAATAGGTCAACAATTCAGCTTTCAAAAGGAATTTCTGAGATGGATCAGTGATGAAGTTGTATGGGATGTTCAGGTGTAAATGAAGGCAAAATTAGCCCAAACTCTTAGTGTTTCAAAATCAGCACTGAGAGTAAGGAATCGGGATTTTGCAGCCACAAGGAACAGATCTTTTAAATCAAGCACCATAACTTCCTTTTAAGTGAAAGGTCTGAGGTGCCCTCATCTGGTACCTCACTGAAATACCCTCACTTTGGCTCAGTATACAAAGGTTGAGTGTTCCTACAGGAGCCTCATTCACTGCCATTTGTGGGCCCAGCAGCAGAATGCAGGGAATTCTGCCATGCCTGCCAGGCAAGAGGCAACAACTGGCCAGCAAGTCAGCACCCATATAGCTTTGAACAAACCCAGCTGGCAGGCCAGAAAACATAGGTAAAGGTTGTGGGAGAGAGCCAAGGATACCACTGTGAGAAGAGGAAGAAGAAAGGTTGTAGGGGAAATCTGAGGGTATTGCAGTATGGGGTGTAAAGAACTGCAGGGAAAGCTGATGGTTTTGTGGCAATGAGGTGAGGGGCATAAAGGTTTGGAGTAGGGGATGTTGGAGGATGGGTAGCCTGGAGATATTGCAGTGAGGAGAGCTATAAAGCACAGAGAAAATGAAGAATGTTGGAGAGCAGGTAAGGACGCTGCAATTCAATCAAAAGAATAAAAGAAAATCCCAAAGACAGGTTTTGCTCAGGCTTCATTTGTTTTGTGGCTCTCCAAACTGCTTGTTCACTTCTGAATCATAGCCAAGGGACTTCCATAACCAACACCAACAGCTTTCCACAGAGGTGATGTGACAACACACTGAGAAATTCTTGTAGCAAATTTATCACCAGAGTGTTGCCATTAACTCAAAGTTCATTTAAACTGATGAGCAGGACTATTGCCATTCAGAGAGAGTCAGACTTGCCCATAGCAAAGGCATATACCAGTTTAATCAGGATTTGAAAATTTTACCTGACACTTTGATGGGACAATACTCTGGAAGGATGCATCTACATCTTCAGAAACGTGTCTGCTGCCCATTATGGGGTCATATAGCCTGTTTTACCATTTGTAATTTCATAAAGAGGTATTTCAATAGCAGTGTGCCCAAGAGAAAAATCCTTAATAAATTATCTGAAAGTGAATTACTATGCAGATATAAGAACAATAAAAGAAGTAACAATTACTAGGAAGCACTTAACAGAAAATAATCAATTTCTTCTCTGGGTTAAAGACAGACTGTATAGCACTTTGGCCTCCAGCTGTGTTAGCTTAGCCAACCTACCAAGCAAAAGTACAGCCTGATTTTTTTTGACAACCTCACCACAGATTTGCTTGGTCTTTGCTTCCATTAACACAGAACACAAAACATTATTTTTACCAGCCGTACAGTCTAGTATTCACACAGCATCCAAGAATATCTTTTAAATGTCCATTTACGATCATGAGTAACCCTTTCCACTGTGAAGAATTCTAGGTTTTTTGAGTTTCATATAGTATGATTGTTTTTACAGAAGTGTGGAATTGTTAAGAACAGGCTTAATAAGATGGTTTCTTTACGTTTTTAATTCATCAGTTCCTAACTGTGCTGAACTATGACAACCACATCGCCCACCAAATTTCAGTGATGGAGCAGACTCTTGGTGCCCTGGATGAGGTAAATCCTACGTGAACCACCACATTTGAGAGACACATCCTTGGTTTAAATGCAACTTCTCTCCTTCATTAGCAAGAGGTGTTTGTAAGTGCAACTGATATAGACGTGCTAGCTCAAGGACTGTTGGAGCATAGCTGTAACAGCACACACAAATGAATATATATGTCCATGTATTTATTCATCTGGCTTTCAATAGTTTCTTCAACTTGTGCTGAGCTGCCTACAGCAGCAGTTCTCTATAGTCTTTAGAAGCAGTCATCATACATGGATTGCTACACAGATCAACCCTATGGAGAGAAATCTACTCGCTCTGTTACTGGAATTAAATGTCTTCCTTCCCGAACATCTGAGTGCAGATCTGCTTATCACTTCTTACACAGCACTGCCTATAAAAGTCACTCTTCCATCTCTAATGAAGCATTCTTCCAGTCCTTACTGCTCAGTGTTTCTCTCCAGGAGCTCCAGCCTCTTCATGTCACTACCCTGCCATATTCAAAGTAACAGACACATAACAATCTGACCTGCTGGCTCCTTCATCTATTTCAACATTCAAATTATGATTATCCTTGGTTTTAAGTGATTCCACCAGATTTTCTGCAGGTTGCTCTAGCTGGCATCAGCCTCCTCTTCAAGCTTTAGTATTTACCTTGTCCCTTTACAGCGCATCCAACAGCTTCAGCACAACCACCCTTTCTTCAGCAGCTCCTGGCACCAAAAGTGTTCTCAGCTCACTGATTCTATTGACTGCCTTTCCTCCCTTTGCCTTTCAAGTTTTATCTTTAATATTTCTCTCTCCTTGACCCATTCCTCTTTGTTCTTTGTTTGCTACCTATATTGGAGCCCCACAAAGCAGACTGGAATACAGTCTGCATGAAAGACTACATGAAGTAAACCTAGAATGTGCTACTACTCAAATCAAAATACATGACAGTTTATTGAGCTACAATGCAGTGCTTAAGATTATAGGTTTCCATCATAAGTTTATCTGAACAGCTTTGAATAATCTCATGTATTTGCTTTATTAATTTGGAAATGGACAGCTGCACAGGAAGAATGTGAAGAACCGTCAGAAAAGAATTAAAGAGCTGGAAAAGTGCATCAGTTTAAAAGAGCAAGAAAACTACAAGCTCAGCCTGGAGCTGAAAGAAATGCTTATCTCTGTTTCAGAAAGGAGGCATATCTTTGAGGCAGCTGGTGAGTCACAGTAATGTACCCTACATCACAAGCAAAGACCATTCAGAAAATATCTCCCAGGCTAGACAGTCCTGTTCTCCATCGGCATCAGCTAAGGGGCAAGGAGCCCTTGCTTTATTTAGTACTTAATTTATTACTGTATGTGCACAATTAGCAGTTGTTTAAATTTAACGTTTACTTCAGAGTCTACCTAGAGGTTGCTGCTCTTGTAACCAAAGTTAATCGACTAAATTGCTGCAACTATGCAAGTCAAAATATTATCATCATTAATATCTTCATTAGGCAACATGCTTTCATTTTCTCAAAACTGTTCAACCAACTTTTTTCCACCCATTCAAGAGAACAGAGGAAGTAACATGAAGCTGAGAAGGATATTCACTACTAGGAACACTGTAGAGTTTTTTCCACTAGTGGAAAACAGTTACAGATTTTTAAAACAGTAGGTACTTACTAGAAACTACAGGAAGCATTCCCAGTGCCTTTTTGAAATGTTTTGCTTTATTCAGTACCCTAAAGACTCTTAAGCCCATTTTAAAATGCTTGCTGAGAAGAACTTGGAATAACCCCAGGACAGGTCCAATATAAATAGTCCATGTACTCCCCTACAAGTACAGGCTAACTCTGACATTTTGTTTTAATGCAGACACACGGCACATTTCTGAAAAGATGACAAAGCAGCGTTACCAAGATATTCTGAAGCAGAAACACCTACGGGGGCTTGTAAAGGAACAGGAAGAACAGTTTGAAATTCTTCAGGCAGAAGTGAAAAGACTGAGATCAAAAACATTCCCTATTATTTAAAAATCAGAGTCTAGGTAGATGTATAATACCATGGGTCTTACCTAAGACAAAGAGCTTGGACATTTAACTTTTCTCCCTGCACTTTTCTTTCCACAAACTATTTCTTCTGTAATTTCTTTAAAAATAACTTCAGTTTGAAAGATGCATGTTTGTCTGTTTTGTACATTTTATACCTTGCCTTAGCCCCATTGTATTTCGGTCCATGAAATTTATTTCTGCTGTTTTGATTGTAAACCATACAGCTCATTACAGAAGGCAAAAGGTACCAGAAAGTGTAAACTGGTAGACAGGTGTATTTATATGTCCTTATTCTGCAATATGCAACTGTAGAACATTTTCAAGGTGAAGTACTGCAAGAAATCTATGAATTTGCATCTGCTAAAATTCATGTCTGTGTCTTTACTTCATTTTTCTTTTTAAAAATATATTTATACCTGTGAAGGCACAGGCATAGGTTGCTGCGAAGTTGAAGCTATGCTTCAGCATGAGCATGTGTGCTGCCTGGCCCAGTCCCTAAAGCTGCTGTGGCTTATCATAGCATAATTACTCACAGCCACCAGTAGCTGTGGCTGCTGTCACTGCCAGAATCATAGGAAAACTAGGTTTGGAAGCATCTGGCCTATGGAAATAGTTGCTACTATCTCCTACCCCTTTGCATTGATATGCAGCCTATTCTCCTGCCTGATCTCTTTAAGACAGCTAAGAAAGATAAATAACCCTTGGTAAAATTAACTACTGCTGAAGACTGATCCCTCTCCTCAGGCATTCTTACCAATTTTTATTTCATGCTTCCACAGTGTGTGTAAATTCTTCTTTCATAAGTCCACATAAAATCTAAATTCATTCCATTATGAGAGCATTAATAACTTTGATACCTTAGTTGACAAAATTCTGCACTTTTAAGAAAATCTACTTCTATTGTGATCTTGTACATCACCTCCTTTTTTGCTTTACCATCTCTAATTGTGATCCATAAGGATTCTAATTACATCTCCCTTTTTCTTGCAAGACTTTTCTTCCTCCTGAAACTTACCTAGAAGCAGCACCATTTCAAATGTGCCGAGGATCCCAGGAAATAGAACTGCCCCCTGCACAGACACCAGTATCTTTTTTTTCCTAACCTTAGAGGCAAAAGAAACAGCATCTTAATACTCAAAATGTGATTAGTGATAAAGGTTGTTCTTTATTCATTTTCTGTGGACAGCAACAACCAGTATGCTTAAGAGCAAGTTGTAGGCTTAAGTCTGCTGTTAAAAGGGTCTGTATGATCTGTGATTTTCCTTCCCTTGAGATATGTAAGGGAGTAATTTCCTTAAGGAAACAGGAAATGTCACCTGTAAGCAAAACAGTCAAGGTACAACCAATAAGGACTATGGTCGCATACAAAACATTATTCATAGCAGGGAGTTGTAGACTAGTTAAAATTTATGTATTGTTACCCCTGAAGAGAGGTATAGGCATTGGCTGTGATGAGAAAATATGCAATTTCAAGTAAAGATATAAAAGCATTTAAAAAATGCAACATTTATTGGAGAATAAATAAAACACTGAAGTTTTATTCATGATGCTGCATTTGAAGGACTCCCATTAGACAGGGCTATGTTTTTCTTATTTATTTGAAGACAGAACACACCTTGGCTCTCACATGAAGTACTAGAGTAGACAGATGCTGGCTGTAATTTTCTTGCCTTCCCCTTCTATTATCTCGGGCTGTGCAGAATGCTTAAGAAACAGCTTCCCTGAAGACAACTGTCTGGACCAGTATCTGAAAATGATTGCATTATGGCACATTTTTCCCCTCAGTAATAATTAAAGTTATTGAGAACCTCTCACTACAGCTTCAGAATATTAACAACATGAAAATTAATTATCTTTATTTAACCCGCAAAATGCTGTCATTAACTGACTGGCAGCACGAAGACACTTCTAAAATGGGGATGTATCTATGACCAAAGAACTGAACTCTTCACTATCTGAACATCAACAGAAATTACAATTAATTTTACTTCATTATTTCAAGACAAGTAACCACGCAAAGACTAATAAAAGAATGGACTAACTTCTACCTGTAAAAGTATGACTTGATTTAATGTTACTTCTATTTAATAACTATTTGCTGATCAAGTTATCAAGCCAGCTTTTCCAAAACAACATACATTCAATCTTTTCTGTTAGTTAATGCCCTTTACAGTGCCTACAGTGTCAAAGTACAGAGCTTTGCAAGTATGCCCTGAGAAAACCTCCTAACCTCAGAGTGTAAAGTCCGCTGTCTGATCAACACTCCTTACATGAGCAGAATTCATTCAGTCTTCTCTGCTTTTGCATGTAATTGAGAGCTTTCCACCTGTAGATTATGCATCTACAAAATCTTCTTCTGTTCTGCTGTAGTGCAGTAACTGGTCTTCTAATCCAAAAGTATCCATCAGCTGAGTAAGACTCACTTTCTTGCCATCTGCAGAAAAGGCTGACTGCAGTTCGTACAGCATCAGCTGGGTACTACTTCTCCATTTTGCTATCAAAGCCTGCAGTTCAGACAGGTTGTTCTGTAATTGGGACAAAAAAAAAATTCTGTCATTTGCTGAAATGTTGGGGGTTTTGATACCCTGCAGATCTATTTTTATAAAACAGCTTAAACTGAGACAATACACAAACACCACACACAAAAAAAGTGAGTATTGTTGCTTAAATTAATAAGCGAGGATGACACTATGATAAATTCCACTTTAAAAATGACTTAAAAGTGCTTTTTCAGAGGTTCCATTCACCTCACCTTGGATCGATACATCTTAACGAGTCTGAGCCTTCGAAGTAGTTCTTCCTTCTCTTGCACTTGTTTCACCAGCCTTACTTTTTCATCCAGGGACTGCTGCTGACTAAGATCAACCTGTAGCACATCAGAATTCTCTGCTGATCCACAGACGCCAGTCTCTTGTAAGGGACTTTTAAAACATGTGTCTTCAGTGCCATTTCTTTCCAGGTTTTCAGAACCACCTTGTAATCTGGAGCAATCTGTACTTGTCTTTGGCAGGCACCCTTTGTCAGCCCCAGCACAGTCTTTTTCTTCAGGGTCTACTTTGAGCCGCTTTGCCACTGTAAAATTCGCATTAAATGAACGTCTTGTTTTCCTTAATCGCTCCCTCAGAGCTGCACTCATTGGCTAAAAAAAAAAACAAACCACAAAACCAACAAACCAGAAGGATCAGAATAATCCAATTTTTGACCAAATTTCAAAGAACTGGTTACCCTGGTTATTATTTACATAGAATATGTCATGTATGTAAAGATCATTGGAAAGCCAGACTTCCCAATTCTCTCTCCAGCTTTCACAGACTTGAACCAAGTTAACATCTTCCTTTCACACGTTATTTGCACACACAGCTGCAGCACATGGAGAGTTGAACCTCTCCATTTTCTAGGAGCAAATCCTGTTTTCTACTGAGGCAAACCTACTCACCTAGTCTTTGCCCAGAAGATATATGGCATATTTCAACCTGGCTAGTTTTATTCCATCAAGTTCATTTTCCCCCTCTAGTTTAATGGAGGTAGGAGTGGTTGTTTTTTTGTTTCATCCCGCCACATTTTCTGTATTAGCAGTAGTATTAAAGAAAAAAAAAAATCTGTATTCTGCTTGAGGGTATTAGAAATTACATATATAATTTTGACTTGATCATACTTTGAGATCTGTCACTAATAAGCATCTAAAAAGTAATATTTTTCTTCAAAGTAATTTAACAATTATTTGTTATAATGCCTGTCTAACCCTTTATCTGTGAAAATATACTAAAATACCGGAGAGAGGGAGTAGTTAAGGAACAGTTGCAAACTATCCCTGTCCTGCAGAGGTCCAGGTGCTGAGCTTGACAGCATCACCCTAACGCATGCAGGATGAGCATCAAAGCAGAGCTCAGTATTGCAGAGAACATTGTTCAGCTGAAGTAAGAACACTATGGAGAACAGAACTGAAAGCAATGTACTTTGTTCAAGTGCCAACAGAAGTTACAGGAAGTCATTCTGCACACACAGCAACCCAGAAAACTTGGGATTTGAGAAAAGTGAAGACAACAGATTAAAAATAAAACAACAACAAGAAACCCAATAACAAAACCCACAACAAAGCCTACATAACATTCAAATATATTAGTATGGCATTTAGGTTATACTGCTTCATCACTCTGTAGTCACAGCAAACATCTGCATATCCAGAGCAAAAGACACCAAGCACATTCCTTACCTGGACAGCCTTGTAGCTGTGGGTATCAGCTACTGATCTTTAGCCTTCCAGCAAACAATATCTCAGTGACTTCCAACTACTTGATGATTTCACAAGCATTCTGGAAAAAAACAAGTTTTCATACCTGTTTCCCTGAACTAGTCCCCTGTGGAGCTGTCCCAGAATCCTTTGGAGTATGGCACAGAGATGGCAATTTATCGAGCACTGGTTCTTCCATCTCAAGATGGAGAGCAGTTTCTGTTAAAAGACAGAATGAATTATGTATGGTGCCATTTTCACCAGATTAGAATGAGCCATGTGGCTGCAGAAATGAGTAAAAAGTAAATAACAAACACTAAGGTTTCTTTTCTAATTGCTGAAAAAGACATCTGTATAAGTTACACAGCTGTTCCATGTGCTAAGTAGCATCTTGCTTTGTGAATGGCTTTTCTTCAAGAGCATGAATAACACTACTAACTGGTATAAAGTATCCTACTATTAATTTTGTAGATTATTTTTCCCCTCAGTCATACAGCTCTATGGAATTTTTTGTTTAAATTTCTCTTAAAAGTCTTACAGGTATTCTTCATTATATTGTTTTCTATCTGATATCTTCTTTCAAGAGTTATAAAGGAGCAAAACAAATTATTAAGGAATCGAACCCATTATAGCATGCCTATAAATCCAAGGTCAGATCCTGCAACATCGAACTCATCAGAAAAAGCTCACTGCAGACAAACTGTATTTTCTCAACTTAAATGACCCTTACTGCTCATCTAACTCAAAGGAATAACTCTTACTAAGAAACATAAAATCACAGATTCTAAGCCAGGTTGTGAAGAACCAGTCCATTCATTTAACTGCATCCCAAATAGTGATAAAAGGATTACTGGCAGCCACAAGATTTTTATTGTCCACGTGTATAAACGATTAATCTTTTCCAGAAAACAAAATAATTGGGTACCCAGGCCTGTGAAAATAATCCACTGTCTCATTTGATCCTTCTGGGGATGCTGCTTAAAAAAGTAATTACTCTCACAAGCAGAATTTTAGATTAAAAGTAAGCATCCCCAGTTCACTCAGAAAAGCACCTTAATTAAAATAAGTCATACCTCCCAGCATGTGCCAACTTCAAATTGATTTGGCAATGTTTGACTTAACTAAGTGAACCACCTGCTAATGACCAAAATGCAGCTGGAAAATCATCAGCTATACCTCTGTTTACCTACAAATTGCAATTGGGAGTTTCAAAACAGATGCCTCTTACAGATAAAATCCTCCAAACAAGCCACAAGCAACACAAGACTGGCACGAGGGGCTTCCTCTTCAGAAATGTAACTTACCAAAGTTTCAGTACACCAAAGTCTTACAAACCCAGCAACCCTGGTCTTCCTGGCTCTAAACCAAAGGACACAGGTCCTCATTTATCTTACAAGTCAACACTTCTCCCAGTTGTTCAAAATTCAACATATGGTATTCTATTAAAAAAAATACTCATCAGACTTCAGTGAAGAAAGTCTAGTTAGTTGGGTATTTTAGCAATCTCTTAAACAGGAAGCCAACAGCACCCATTAAGTATAAAGCAAGTTATCACTATCATTTCTTAATGTGAACAAGAGCTTAGAAAAAGCTACATCATACCTGTGTACATAGTGTGTCACAAATACATAATAAATCTTACTAAGCAGCAAAATCTTTTCAAGCCCAAAAGCTAGCTTCGATTTGTTCAACTTAAAAACATACAAAAAAAATCCTGAGTCTCTGCCTTTACATTCTAATGCAGATGATTTGTCTTCAAATGACCTTGGTGACAATACTTTTTCCAATGGTTCACTAATGCTGTTACTTTAACTCTCTGTTTGGCAGCACAGTCACATGGGTCTCCTGCAGTCTTCAAACCCTTTCCCCAAGATCTCAGCCTGAAAATCCTTCACGTTCTCAAGCAGAGATGCCATTTCTCACAGAAAAAAATAATTCGTTGCAGCATATAAAGAAAACTTGGACCATGAGGGGAAAAGACAACTATGCACTTCAGCACCTACTTGATTTTGCACTACAGCTAAGTCTCTGATGCTACATGCCTCAGTTTTCCTGCTTATAGCTACATTATGTAACAGCACTCACCCCTTTTATGTTCTCCTCTCACCAACCTAAGGCTCTATTAACACTCTTAATTTTTCCCTAGCTACTTTTCCACTCTACAGAGAAGCAGGACGGCACCTGAGCAGCCCATAAGCAGAGCCACAGATCCGGGGAGCTCTTTCTGAGACAATGCACCCTTAGGGGCCAAGAGGTACCTCAGAAACGGAGCACAGTAGAGACCCGCAGCACGATCACAGCCCAAGCCAGAGGCCGCTCACAGGCCGTGGGGCGAGGAGGGGGCCCCTCACGGAGCGCAAGGCCCCGGCCCCAACGAGGCCCAGCCCGCCCGTAGGAGCCTGCTGGACCAGGACCCGGGGGTGTGAAGGAACGAGACAGCCCTGAGGGAACACCACCCCCCTTCCTCCTCCTCTACCCCAACATCACTAAGCCGCGGGGAGCAGAACCAGGACGAGGAGCCGAGCAGAGACAACACCCCCACCCCAAAGCCGCCAACACCTCACCGGCCTCAGCGCTTCAATCTCCCGCTTCCGGGGAAAGGGGCGGGGNCTGCAAAGGTGCTAGGCAGAGCAGGGCTTCTGGAGCCCCCAGTGCGGGGCATCCCTGGGAACCTTGTACACGCTTCTACTGCAGCTGGGCATCAAGGCCATGCTGCATCCTGTAGGCTGCGGTGGGCCTGCCACCCCATGGCTGCAATTTACCCAAGGTCAGGCACCATCTTGCCTCAAATCGCCATCTTGCTTCAAAGACAGGCCCAGGCACAGCCTCTCGGCTTGGCCAAGGGAACCACAAGTCTCCACCTCAAGCCACCCATCACCTTCCAGAAGGGGAAAAACAGTACCTGAGGAACGCACCAGCAGAAGTGATCTGAACAGAGCTGTTTTGGTTGTGAGGGAAGGAGAAAGAAGTGAAGAAACTTGCCTGGAAAAACAGGCAGGTAGATTGTGACTGGAACAAGGAGCAGCCCCAGCTGTAGCTGCTGTCACGCAGTTCAGAGCAGGATTAGAGAGTACCCCGACACTCATGGGCACTGCTGAAGCAAGTGTGATTTTCATATCTTTATCAGCAAACTTCCCTTCTGTGCTGCAGACCAGATTTGCTGACATGGATTTACATTTCTCACAACAGATTTGTACAAAATGTTTTCCCAGTATACCTGTCAGGACTGAGACAATGCGCTGCAGAAGCTGTGACACCAGCAGCTCTCAGCCCATGGGGGTGATGTGTCAGTGGTTCCCCCAGTGCTGCCCACAGCCCAGCTGCTCCATGCTCTGCATGCAGGCCTTGCACACACAGCTCTGCTAAGTGAAAGTGCACGTGGAATATACGCAGCCATAGACTCTTGCTAGATCATGCCCTTAATTTGTGTAGCAGAAATGTGTGCATTTCCTGCTTGATTCCTCCTCAACCACAGATCAGAATGCTCAATTTTCTCTTCACCTTCTGTAACTCCCATCTGTGTTGAGACAAGGTAGACTCTTGCACTAAGGTAAGTGCTGAGTGCAGGTGTGATACAGCATGGTAGGACCATAGGTATACATGGATTCACTCACACCAAATAGAATTTCACAGGGATGATAGCAACCTCTTTAAAAAAGGTTGTAAGTAGCAAAAAGTTTTAAGTAAAAAGTATCTAGCATTCAAAGCCCATCTAGAACAAGTCACTTTAGGAGGTCTGAGAATTTGGAGCCTCTAGAGTACTCCTTGTATAGGAGTTAACTATTGAAGTGCTGACGCCTGGGCTGTGGGCCCCATGTTGGAGTTGAGTCACAACCCAGCAGTATGTTTTGTTCCTCCAGTGGTTTCAGGCCCCAGAGAGAAAACTTGGCCCACCTGTGTGAGGCCCTGCCTTCCCCCAGGTGATCATGGTTGGAGTGGTGGGTGAGGCTAGAGATATATCAACCAGGAACCGACCAGTTTGTGAGAAGAAACAAGGAGCTGGTCAGTTTGAAGAGGGTTCCTGTTGGGACCAGTTGGTGGAACTTCTTGTTGGGGTTAGCTTGCTGAGCTCTCTCTCAGTGGTGTGTTCCCCCTTGGCTGATTCAAGATGGTGAAGAGCAAACAGATGAAGAATAATAAAAGATGAAGTTATGCTGAGGGGATGTTGTTGAGTTTGGTGTTGGCCTGAGGAAGAAGAGAGCTAGCAGCACAACTATGGATGAAATTGATATTCTCAGTAGCAAATGTGTTGAATTAGATTATGTGACTAAGTTGTATGATATTTTATAACCATCTAGCAAAAAACCTCACATGATACCTCAACAGTTGAGGCAATTTGGAGGCCATTTTTAAACTACACTCTTTTTTGTGGATTTTTTTTTTAACAGTTGCACCTAATTTAATGTCATAAATATTTTATTTTTTTAATATGTTAAAAATGGACTCCTGAGTGCAACAGTAGAAGTGCTAATAGAACTTCTGCTGCGAATTTATCGAGTGGGTNAGACAACACCCCCACCCCAAAGCCGCCAACACCTCGCCGGCCTCAGCGCTTCAATCTCCCGCTTCCGGGGAAAGGGGCGGGGCGACGGGGAGGAGGCGGCTCACCGGGGCGGGGTGGGCTGGCTGCATCGCGCCTGCGCGCAGCGAGAGGTTCTGCGGGGCCGTGGTGCGGGCGGGCGCGTAATGCTTGTTTCTGCGGGCGGGC
>VYZX01027002.1:18165-50193 GCA_013401335.1 Brachypteracias leptosomus
GCTTGATTCCTCCTCAACCACAGATCAGAATGCTCAATTTTCTCTTCACCTTCTGTAACTCCCATCTGTGTTGAGACAAGGTAGACTCTTGCACTAAGGTAAGTGCTGAGTGCAGGTGTGATACAGCATGGTAGGACCATAGGTATACATGGATTCACTCACACCAAATAGAATTTCACAGGGATGATAGCAACCTCTTTAAAAAAGGTTGTAAGTAGCAAAAAGTTTTAAGTAAAAAGTATCTAGCATTCAAAGCCCATCTAGAACAAGTCACTTTAGGAGGTCTGAGAATTTGGAGCCTCTAGAGTACTCCTTGTATAGGAGTTAACTATTGAAGTGCTGACGCCTGGGCTGTGGGCCCCATGTTGGAGTTGAGTCACAACCCAGCAGTATGTTTTGTTCCTCCAGTGGTTTCAGGCCCCAGAGAGAAAACTTGGCCCACCTGTGTGAGGCCCTGCCTTCCCCCAGGTGATCATGGTTGGAGTGGTGGGTGAGGCTAGAGATATATCAACCAGGAACCGACCAGTTTGTGAGAAGAAACAAGGAGCTGGTCAGTTTGAAGAGGGTTCCTGTTGGGACCAGTTGGTGGAACTTCTTGTTGGGGTTAGCTTGCTGAGCTCTCTCTCAGTGGTGTGTTCCCCCTTGGCTGATTCAAGATGGTGAAGAGCAAACAGATGAAGAATAATAAAAGATGAAGTTATGCTGAGGGGATGTTGTTGAGTTTGGTGTTGGCCTGAGGAAGAAGAGAGCTAGCAGCACAACTATGGATGAAATTGATATTCTCAGTAGCAAATGTGTTGAATTAGATTATGTGACTAAGTTGTATGATATTTTATAACCATCTAGCAAAAAACCTCACATGATACCTCAACAGTTGAGGCAATTTGGAGGCCATTTTTAAACTACACTCTTTTTTGTGGATTTTTTTTTTAACAGTTGCACCTAATTTAATGTCATAAATATTTTATTTTTTTAATATGTTAAAAATGGACTCCTGAGTGCAACAGTAGAAGTGCTAATAGAACTTCTGCTGCGAATTTATCGAGTGGGTTTTTGATCTCAAATACACTGGAGCTTTGAGATAGCACTTCTCCAAGTTCATAGCATGTTTTCTTCTGTCTCGAAGATGGTCGCTGCTTTAAATTATTCATGCTCTGTTGTACAGACATGTTAACAGTTGAGTTACACAAGAACAGAAAGCTTGAGATTTTAGATCATTTGCCAGCTTAGACTCCAGTAAGATTTTACAGGAACATAACACATGAAAAAGTCATCCTGTGCATTATTGTTGCTACTTTATTAGAGCAACGCCCATGTGCCCCACCCCAAGTGAGGATTACAGTCTGCTTGAGACTGTGAATATGGAAAGACGGTTCCACACGTTGAGTTTGTGAGTTTAATGTAGTACAAATAGAGTAGAGGAAAGGAAATATTACTGTAAGTATTCACTGATGGGTACTCACTCTAGGAAGAGATCCTGTTTCAGGTTGTTGTTAAGTGTTTACCACTTGGTTTACTTGATGTTCGCACATGATACTGTAAAAACATGACTTGTCCAAGATCTGGAAGTAGGCCCCTGATGGAGCTGGGAACTAGAGTGTCATCAGTCACCATCCAGTAACTCTCCAGTACTTTTATTGCAGAAACCCTGTAGTGATGGATATTATGTTATCCGCAACTTAATAATGGCAAAGAGGAGTCAGACTAAAACCTTCCTCTGTAAAAGTGCACATCTGTTTCCCTTGAGGAAAAGAGATTATCCATGTGTTATTGATGCTGGCATCTTTATGGCTCCCTGTAGAGTGTTTCTCATACTGCTCATTTAAGCTCACCGGTACGAGCACACAGCTCGCAAGTTCATTGCAACACAGTCTTTAGTAAGCACTATTATGCTATTGTTTGTTTTTCTTTTTGTTTCTTTTGTGATCAGAATAGTTTGGGGTAAGCAAAATAAAACAAAAAGATGCATAGGAAATTGTTCATGGGGTAATAAAATTATTGAACTCTTATCTGCCGAACATATTGCTTCCCCTCAGAGAAATTTGTTTCCCCAAGGAACCAGAAGGAAAATGTGCTTCCTGGTTTTATTTTCTTTGGCATTTCTGTGATGACATTTTAGTGATTGGATTTTTTTTTTCAGTTTACACCAGTTTGTCTACATAATTGAAAGACAATCTCTATATATCATCTCTTTCATTAATCTTAAATGACCAGAAGAGCACTAGGACTCACACATCAGCACTGACAGGATAAGAGCATGTTCTATTCCCCTGTGGGCACCATATGTAGTAGCCAAGTCCGAGTGGAGAATAATAGTAAAGGATCCTGACATTGGGTTTAGAGGCTGCAGTTTGACCTTCATGGGTTCTTCTCTTCCAGAGTGGCAGAAACATCACAAAACTTCTGGGCACAGCAGTCAGACCTTTTCTTCCTAAGGACTGCTAATGAGCAGCTGAGATATTAGTCAACATGCTAAGTCTTAAGACACATACACATTACCCCGTTCTCTCATTTTTCTGAAATCTGTTGATCTTGTTTAAAGCCAAATGATGTATCCTGACGCATGAAGCACACTCTGCACTGCCTACATATTCTCTCTTGCCTGAGGCAGGAGGGTGGAGTGTTTTTATGTACCTAACCACTAACTTCTGCAGAAATTTTTTAAATCCTACCCACTTCAGCATGGGCCTAGGGCTGTATTTTTGCTGGCTGCGATTCACTCCTCAGCAAAATGTTCTGACATGCTCACAGCCATATAAATATATCAAGGGAAGGGCTTTATAGGCCAGATTCCTGGAGTAAAACCAGTTTACTACAACAAAACCTGTCCTCGGGAGTTAGATTCTGCTCTTATAGTGGTGCAAATGTTCAGTAATTACAGCAAAGTCATGAAAAGAACATCAGCATAAAGCAAAAGTAAAACTTTATTGCCTTTTGTGCTTTACATCTGGGGCTTGCTTAGACTATCCCTTATTTTTTACTTCAATTTTCAAGGTACCTGTCTTGAAAACTGACATAATTTATTGTAGCTAAGGGGTACTGCAATTTGCCATTTCGAAAGATAATGTCAGAGACAGCTGAGATGGACTTCCTAGTTCTGGCTGCTGCATGTGTGAATAACCGAGTGGGTGAGGCACAGTGCTAATAAAAGGGAACAGCATAAGACTGTCTCTTATTTTTGCGTATGCTTGTGGAATTTTCTCTGAGATAGTCATGCCAAAAATTACAGTTTGAAGACTTTACGAGACTGTAGCAGACAAAGGAAACAATAAACAGACCTTCAGTGTTCTTGTCTTTGCTTGAGCACTGATTGATCATTATTTTCAGAAAATTCAAGCCTTTTAAATCTAAGCCCTTGCCCAAACTAGTCCCTGGTACAGCTTTTGTCATCCGTGATGATCTGAGCATATTTTTGTTGAAGGTGTTTGGATTGTAGTGGAGTTTGAAGAGTCATTTGTTTTCTCACATACCTCATGCAAAAGTTTGTTTCATGCTGTGCGCATGGAACTCTTTTGTTGCTCACATTTGTCTGTGCTGCTGGAATTGGTGAAGCTGAAAAAGTGGATGTGGTTTATTTGCAAGTGCAGTCAAGCTAGTTTGAGGGCCATTAACCATAGTCTGGAGGCCTTGGGTGGACCCAGTGGATTAAACTGGAGTACCAAACAAGTCATCCAGTGAGCAAGTAAGTGCAGGTGGAGATGCACACCTTACCTTCTTCCTGGACTTCACAGTTGCTCAGAGTTTAAACACAAGTGAGTGGTGTCTATCAGCAGCAGCATCACTGGTTATCATTTTGTTTCACAATAAATCATTCTACCAAGCACACCTTGTTCCCTACCAAACTGCAACATCAGCAGGCAGGATTTAAAAATACACTTCCTCCTTGTTATTAAGAAGCAAATTAGGTCATTTACCTGAGGCTAGAGAAGGTCTTATAAAGTAAAGATTTAGGGAACTTTTCCTAAGGATGAAATATGAATGTGGTGTTCATGGGGGGTTTCCATCTCTGGATACTGCCGACAACAGTCACGTCTGGAGGGCTGAGATTTGAATGCAGCAGTGTTGTCAGGTACTGACCCGTGCTCATGTTGCAAACCAGGCTCACAGGTTAATACGCTCCTGTGAGAGCTGGCTTCAAGCTCTCTTCTGTTTTCCTGGTCATGCAGTTAGTAACAGACATCATGTTTTAAATGTGCATAATTGTGATATGGGGGATATGTCTGTGTATTGTTCAGGCAAACAAAACCACATGTTTGAGGATAGCTGCCTCAGGATTGTGAGGCAGGCAGTTCTCCGAGAATTGCGAACAGGTATGAAACTCTCACTTTTTAATATGAAGGTTGAAGCAAATTCTTTAAAAGTCAAAAGACTTGAGGTACTCACAGACAATGAGATCTCAATAAATACTTGCTCATCACACCTTCTCTCAAAAAACTCAGCAATAAGAAGGCAATAAGAATGTCTTCTGTGCCATTTGAACATCTTCTCTGCCATTTCCTTTAGCAAGTAAAATGTACAGTGAAGCTTTTTGAGTTCTCCTCATTCCTTGAGCAAAATACGCTATTTATGCCAGTTAGGGCTCATTTCAAAATGGGTATTTCAGTGCTTGTGATCAGTACTGATTTTGTTACAATTATTTCCAAAGTAATTTCACTGCAAGTTTTCTATTCACATTCTTGTCTGAAATTACTGTATTTTGAGTCCCTTTCTCTGCATAGGCATGCAGAAAGCTTTACTGATGAGTGTGTAGTATTTTCTTACAACTTCAATGGGTTGAAGTGATTATTCTTACATTATTTTTACCATGAGCATGTTGCCTTACTGCAGAAGGGCAGCTTAGGCCTTCTGACATTTGAAGTCATTGAGAAAGTTCCTGCTGAACTGAAGGGAAGCAGAACTCTGCTATCTTGATGGAAGGTAGTAGAAGTGTGGCATATGGACTGAGCTAATGGTATGATTTCATGTGGTGCTGAGATACTGGAGTTGCAGCTGACTGCATTAGCATAAGTGTTTCACACTGTGTTTAATGTGTGAGAAGGCAGTCAGTCTCCCTCTCCACACATTAAGAAAACTGTATTTTGGGTGAAGAAGATTTGTCTTAAAAGGAGTCCAGGAATGTTGAACTGATGCTAAGTAAAGAAAGAAAATTCTTTGGTGAACCAAGTTAGCAAGTGGTACCCACTTTAACTGGGCATGTTTTCCCATCTGTAGCCCGCAGAGCCTTGAGGCTGTGTCCTGGCATCAGTGACATCCATCACACATATTGATAGTTATTGAACAAGTTCTCTTCATAATCTGCCTCTTTGATGACAGCCATGCCATACCATTTCACATAGCACTCCTCTAACTGGAAATCTCCCAGTACATTCACAGCTGAAAGAATTCTGGTTTTGGTGTTTTAAAGTTTAGTGCAGTTTTTCCTTGAGTTAATTACAAGTGTTTTATGGGTAACATATGCCAGAATAAGCTATTTCATCCTGGTTAAATGCCTGATTGTAACTCAACACATGGGTATGCATTGACAAGTTTTTTCTTGAAAGACTTCATAGGAGTTAGATCAGCAGATAGATCACCCTGAAATTTTAGCTAGAACATACCTTGCCTCTTCTTGAGCCTGTGAAACTAGATGTGACTAACTTTAAAACTGTCCACGCTGATGTCTGGATAGGAAGTCCTGTGTGGGCTGCATTTTTTTAGGACCAACAATGCGCGTATGGGTGCATTCTACTTCAAAATGTAATCTCACTTTGGTGGGATCTTACACAGAAATATTTACTTTTCCTTCTCTAAGTAAACCTATGTGCAGGAACCATCCTCACAGATACGATGGAGAAATTGCAATGACTTATCATCCAAAAGGTGGAGAATCAAACCCCACACCTTGAAGTCAGCATGATATACTCTGTTGCTGCTATGAATTATGGCTGCGCTTATTTTTGAAACAACAAAACCATATGGGCCAATTTAATCTTCAGCTTAGCTGATTTCATGGGAATTAATGATTTTCTATGAACAACTAATTTAATTAATTTGTAAGAGTTTTTTCATCTGCATAATTTGGGTAGGAGAAGGGGAATAAGATTAAATGCTCCTCAAGTGCTTCCTTTGTGGGAGGTGGCTAAGTAAGAGATGCTGCCTTCTTCAGTGTTTTGGCCTATTAAAGCTGTTACTAGAACAAATGCAATGGCAATCTGAGATTCCCATTACATTTATGCCCCACAAGTGCAGCCAAGTTCAAACTGGTGCTGGGAGTGATTAAACTGTGACTTAATGTTCATCATCTCAGGTGGAGGAATCCCAAGAGGTAGTCACCAAATCAGGAATCTCTTTCCTGAAGAGATGGGTATGTGTTCAAATCAGAGCATCTTTAGGACATATTCCAGAAGTGAATGTTGACTGTGTTTTCCTGGTGATGTTTTAAATATGCAGATCCTAGGTATAGTATTAAAAATCTCATTGAAGAAGCGCTCTTAGCATATTCTTTTTAATTCTTTGAAATACTGTTTGCAGTTGTCCCTAACAATCCCAAATACTTGACACAGAAATATTCAGTGAATATTGCACATGCACACAAGTACATAACAAGCAATTCTCTTGTATTCGATCATATACTTGTTTATTGCTAAGTTGTTTATACGTTGGGAGCTGTACATTCCGATTTTTTTATTGTACACCTACTCCTATTGCTTCTAGATACTGGTCTTTATTCACTAGTTTGTTATCGCTCAGTTGTGCAGACACTGTGCATTTGTTTTAGGAAAAGCTGAAGGTTTCCACTGACACTGCAAATAGCTACAGTAAAGTAAACAGAGCAGAAGTAGGAGCATGGAATTCTAATGGCGCCTTTAATGCCAACCCAACCATAGTTCACTGCCCTCCCCCCTGTGAGCTGATTGCTCCTGACTCTGGCAATTGCTTAGTCTCTGTTTCCATTCTGTCTTCATCCCACTTGGTCTCTAAGTTTTCATTATAATATTTGATGGGCATGTATTGGCTTGTTGATTTCTTTATGTTTTGCTTGATTGTATACACTTGGTGTGCGTCAGCTACCACAGGTGCTATTGTCTGCTCATTTTGTGTACTCAAACAGAGGGGATCAAATCTCACCTTTGCTGATGAGGATGAGAATACATATGTATCAGCATCTCAGTAGACATTAGGTATTGGACATGGCTGTTTATTAGCAAAAGAATTTGCTTCTAGACATATTAAGAACACCAGTTTCCAGTACACATTGTTCATGCCTGCACTGTTAAGGAAATACCCTATGAAGCTAAGCACTGCCTGCTAGTCAGGTCGACGAGGTTCACAACAACTTGGCACTGGTTATCCTTCACCAGCAAAATATAGTAGATTTTACCTGCAGTTACAAGTTTGAAGATGTTTTCAAAACTGCCAGATTGTTATTATCGAAACAGTAATTAACCGAAGTGTCATGCAATTAAACTAGACCAGCATGTGTTTGACAGCCTTGGGCAGCAAAGTCCCCAGTTCAGCACAGTACTTAAATATGCATGTAGCTTTAAGCAGGTAGGTAGTCCCCATGGAGAGTAGCAGTAGATCTCAGTGACCAGAGGCGCAGGGAACTCTGTCTGATGAAAGCTGCAGGAAGAGAAAGACCTTAGTCTGCTGTTGAAAACCCTAATGACATATATGACAATAGCATTCAAATACATAAAAGGTGGTGGCAAGAAAGGAGCTAAATTACACTGAGAATGGAAGAGAGGAAGTGATCCTCAGCTGAAGCAGGAGATACTTATTTTGGAACTTCAAGACATTTTCTAACAGCAAGTCTGGTGAGATACGGACTAGATCACCTTGGGAGGCTCTGAAACCTCATGGAAACTTTTAAAAGTCTTAAATCTATCAAGAATAGTTGAGGTGGAGCTGTGTTTTGGGACAGAGAGATGGACAAGATACCTAACTGGAGGCCTTTTCAGCCTTATTTTCTACAGTTCTATAATTTTTTGCTCTTAAAATTACACACATACATCAAAATAAATATATAAAGACTTCTGGAATTCTTCTTTTAGGCTTAGGCAAATGTTATTCTGTCAGAAGGGGGAGCAGTGGATCAGTGTTCTTACTGGGCTTCCTGTTGGTACCTCATCATTCCAAAAAACTGGATTCAGTGAACTCAATGTACCAAACTCCAAAAAATACACATGCTTGCTGGTGAGAGTTCTTCACTTCAGATCACCACCTATACTGTGTTTTATTCATTATTTTTATCTTGCCATCATATCTAACTGAATGTTTTTCTTAGTACAGATTTTTAATATTTGGGGGGTGGTAGTAAATATTCTGTTCTGAACTCTTTAATTTATGCTGGAGCCTAAAAACATCTTTAGGTGTTGTGGTTACAAAGCCTTCAGCTGGCGACTTTAGTCATGGATGTTATTAAAACAGAATCCAAGAGCAGTTTCTTTGCAGGCACTGGGTGAGGAAGGCAGCCACCGGAACACGCATCTGGCAACTCTGTGATAACAATAAATATACCCAGAAAGATCCATGCCAGCAGGAACACCTGAAATAATACATAACATATGGAGTGAGGATGAGCCCAGGGTGCCTTGATTTTAATAAGAGAAGGCTGTCTGTTATCACAAGTCTCACAAGCTGAGCTTCTGATGGAAGCAAATTAATGAGAATCTGAATCACTGTGAAATGAAAAGTTTGAATAATAACTAAGTTTCCAGCCAGTTATCTTACTGAGAAGGAGTGACACACAATAGACATGGCCTTTAGGAAAGGCAGTACTTTCATGCTTTGGATAAGACGTGGGATTTTTCAAGCAGAGACATGAACATAGAGATGGGCACAGCCAGAAGGTTCAGAGCTAAGTCAGAAAAACTGCCAGAAACTGAAAGTGGAGGTGACTTAAATAGGTTGCATCCCAGTTTGGAGTGTTACTTGCAAACGTCTTAGAACTATTTAAAAAAATTCTACTGGTTTAAAGGCAGCGTTCAAGCTCTAGTATAAGCAAGGCACTGTAAAGAAAAGCTTCCTTTTTCCCCAGAGTTCTGCCCTACCAGCCAAGCAGCTGGAGCGCAGTATACTTGCCATCATGCCACCATTTCTCCTTTTGATTTTAAATACCTTCTTGGCACTGGAGAAAAGCTGGTTTGTAAAATTAGATCCCCTTGCAGGCAACATTATGCAAAAGAGTGATAGAATCACTCATGGCCATTACTGGAGAGAGCCAGGAGTAAAAGAACTTTTGCAAAACTGGTGAGCTATTCCAGGAGAAACTCCACTGTGCAAGGCAGTGTGACCTCTGCCAGCTTAGGATCATCTTTTCCTTGAAACCATCAGGAGAAAGGTGTGAAAGAAGTCAACAGTTAAAATGAATTATGGCTGCTTGGCTTCATAGAAATATGAGTTCTGCTGAAAAGAAAACCTTCCCAATCAGCAATGGCAAATGGGAGAACTGGCCTGACAGTTGTCACCTTAACATTGTCATTTTGACTGTAGCAGTGATTTACAGATCAATTAGATGAATTGCGATAGATTCAGCAACTTAGTGACATCCGGGTTCTAACTGTGCGTGACCATCATGCATGAAAGAGCTGCATGATTTCTATGGAAATTGTTACTATTTTTACTACTACTGCATTGATAAACATGGGCAGATATTCCACAGACTGCCTTGTACCTCTGTGCTCTTATGGAGCATAAATAAATAACATCAAAGGACCACAGACCCACACTGATCTGTTCTCTTCTGGGTCACAAATCTTCTGTTTATCCCTTAACAAACAATTTTTGGTTGGAATTAGCGTATTGCGTGTGGGTTTGTATGGCAAAGGTGTATGTGTCAAGAGATTGCTTGCAGAAGCATAATCTCTAATGAAAAGTGGGAAACTTGGAGAGGTGTAAGGGAACAGGAGCATTAAGAAAATAACCATGAATGGTGCTGAATACTGCTTTTAACCCACATAAGAAGAAAGCTGCAAACTAAAAGATGTTCTAGATTAAAGAACAGTGAGAGATCATAAAACAGATTGAAAAACACTTGTTAATGAGCTCCCAGCTATGACTTTTAACTTCTATAATATTGCTCAAATATTTACTCTCATTCTAAGTGTTGATAAATGGTGTGTCTCTAACTACTCTATAACTCCAGCCACAGTTTCCAGTTTATTTTAACACTTGCATCAGTTTTTTTCTGAATGATTTCTGAAGAGAAGTGTTGAGTTTGTCTTGTGACTGTTCCCTGCGGGTCTGGTCTGTTGGTACGTCTCTCTCAGAACATTTATATGGTCAAGAAGTCTGTGCCAGGATGTCAAATATAGCTATGAAATGTAATCAAGATTACTGAAGTGCTGGCATATCTAAGTAGAAGGAAGTCCACAAATGCTGTAATTAATGTCAACACAAGTTACGTGTGAAAGGCACTGTGAAAAAGATAAGCGAGTATTTCTAGAAATTCATATATAACAACAGAATTTGAGAAAGATATACCTTTTACCTTCTGGTCAAGATCTTAAAATAAAAACCCCAACATGGGACAAAATTGGGTCCCGATTTGGTCTGTGCCAGCTTCCTTGTGAACAGAGCGAAGATCTGTATTTCCTCCGCAAGAACCGCTGCAGAGCAGGCAGCACACTGTAGACACCCTGCACTCTCCAAACCTTTCAATGACCAGGTTGAACAAAGAAAGACCACTGTGCTTTCTGCAGACCTGGTACAAGGGTGTCTTTTTGTAAACAAAGTTCACCTTGAAAGTTAAGATAAAAGTATGTTCTAGACAAAGATGCCTATAACTTCTCTACTGAAAGGGATCTTAGCAGACTCTGACTCAGCTTCAGACCTGCTAAACAGTGTAGTCATACTGTTCTATATGGTATGGATGTGTTCTTGTGGAGTCAAGGGTTGCTTATCACGGCCTGCTATGGCATTTGTAGCTCTTATTACTCACAGCAGTTTAAAACTTGCTGATTTTGGTTGTTCTATACAGTACTTCTATCATTATTTTAATTGAAGGAATCAAAGTCTGACATTTAGTCATTCACTCCATCTGCCTTATTCCATTTCCTAAGAAACTGATTGATGAATTTGAAATGTCTTAAGATTTTCATATTATGAATTAAAAATACATAGTTAAGAGGAGAAAGATACTCTACCACTATTCAAGTGATTTAGAACCTGTGATCAAATCCATCACAGCCTAATTTGATGTCTTCCACTGTGAGCCTCCCATCCCTCTGTTGAGGACAAAAGCATTTGCCCTGCTTTCAGATCTGTAGATCAAAGCTTCTATGGATGCAGTATTGAAATTGGGATATGAGCTTCTAGATTGTATTGCCTTTAAAAAATTCAGTCAGAGTTCTCCTTTTATTCAATGTGCAATAAAAATGAAGTATTGTTCTTATCCTCTTACATATTCTCCCTGCATCCTTGCCATAGGTCCTGTGTGCAGTATAGAATATAGCAGCCTTGGACTTTATAGCCTCTTTGCTTACCAAAACCAGCATTTAAAAAAAAAAAAAGACTTCAGAACTTTTGTATCAGTCTTTTGTTCTGGACTCAGCTTTTTACTGGTGCTATAAACCATATAATTCTTATTTGTAATAATTCGATCTGTATTTACTAAGCTGAACTGATTTTGAGGCGCAGGGGGGTGAATTAGAAAATGTGTCCATAGTACCCTACAAAACTTATTTAAACTGATACTGTAACCAGTGCAATAGCTGACATTTCTGGATAAGTAAATATTACTTCTATCATGAATAAATGCTTATCAAAATAGGTGTTATGCACAACTTACCCCCTCAGCATAGATCTGATGGTGCATTTGCTTGCCTCAAGGGAGTGAATGTCCTTCCAGCAGAACTCAGTAAGGATGGTGATCTCTTTTTTCTGAAAAAATAGTCAGGAAAGCTAAAAATCTTAGCACTTGTAAATTAAAGCTCCTGGTGTTAAATCAAGGAGTAGAAACAATGCACAGTAAGTTAATTGACCAGTTCCATTTTGTAAATAAAGAGTAGCTCAGGGTGCAGTTGAAGTGAATAGGCCAGGGAAAGGTATTAAATTGGAAAACTTCAACAGCTCACACAAGTCTTGCTGCCAGTCACGTGAATTGAAATAACACTTTCCCTGCTATGACTCCAAAACTTAGGAGTTAAAAAAGTTCTGTAGGTCCTTGCTAAAAAGAGAAGACAAGGAAAATTTGAAAAAGGAGTGGAAAGAGGACAGTTAACATCTCTGTCCTGAAGAGGATACTTAGCAGTTCTCGAAGAAGGGAAGAGAGAAAAAAGTGCTGGAGGCATAATTTTAGTAATGTAGACGAATGTTTCCAAAGAAACAACTCTGAAGAAGTGTTACTAGCTCTCAATGAGATTAACTCATTTGTTACTTTAGTAATTTTTACAGTGTGAGAGAGAAGGGTGTCCAAGGCAGCTTCGGTACTGAGAACGTGTACGAAGCTTCCAGCTGCCACGTGAGGTGTGCTCTGGAGAGCAATGTTAGCAAAAGTCTCATGTCCCATCTTGTGCTTGCAGTCCTGCAGGAGATCAGCAGTCTTCTAGCCATGTATATCGGGTAATAATATTTTATGCCTCTGGAATGTATCCTCTAATAAGGGAGTGCCATTTAAACTGGGGCTTTGCAAGCCTGCACATGGCAGTGAGGCTGGGTGCCCCAGGAAAAGCAGGTGCAGCATGACAGCAGCCAGGAAGAAAGATTCAAGCCTTTCTGACGACCAGTTCAGCAAATAACTATAGGTAGAAATAGGAATAAAATCAGTTTCAAATACCTTCTTGCCACAAGCAGTCATAGCAAGTGGTATAACGTTGCCTTCAGAACCAAAATAAGGTCCAGATTGCTCCTTTATAGCACATGGTGCTAATCCAGATCTGAACAAATGCGACAGAAACAAGCACAAGCCAGCTTCACACTCATGGAAACCAGTCTCTAGATTTAAAACTCTTTTGCAGTACTCAGATAAGCATATGTTTGGAAATTGATTTATGGTTGTGAAGCACCCTGGAGAGCAAAACGTTGTAAACTGACAATACTATCCCAAGATTAATAACACAGATCTTTACTGCAGTAAATGCCAGTCCATGATAAATCCATAACGATAAGTGGCAATAAACAGGGCTCCCAATGGAGCATGTTCCCTTAGGGGGAACGCCTTAGTCGCCCAGCAGGACTTGTTTACTTTGGCACTGGAAAGTGGGCACCACCCTGAAATGCTTGAGAGCCTAATCACAGGAAGTGCCTTCATAGCGAAGAAGGAGAAGGATCATGTTGATAGGGACTATCTCTGGAATAGAAATCTTGTAGAACTCTGTATACAGTCTTCCATTCAAAGCCTGACTCAGGAAATTTCCTTTGGAAAAACCCTGTATTCACAATAATTCCTCTTTCTACCTCCAAAAAAAAAAAGAGGAAAGGAAAAAAAAAATTTCCACTTCTTGTCATTTTCAAAGTCTGTTGGAAACAAAAATATTTTTTTCTTGTAAACTTTTCTACAAAAGTGTTGTGTAAAACAAAATTGATGGAGAATTTTCAGCCAGCTAATGGTTTTGCTCCATCATTTATTTCCTCTATTGTGAACAATGGAGAGATCATCCTGCTTCTAGATCTGTCCTTTCCTCTTCTAACTGCCATATACTCCTGAGGAAAAACCCATCCCTCTTTAAGCCACACAAAATCTGCAGTAATGTTGCTGGAGTGCAAGCCCAGGTTTGGCCCATTGTATTCCATGTCTTTTTGTCTTCAGGTTGAAACTTCCCAGAAAGGCAGTTTCATGATCAGCACACGCATGTGCACAGACATGCCAGCAACCACAGACCTGCCATCCAGGGACTGCAGAAAACCTCTTGTGTGCAAACATAAAAACTGAACAGCTGAAAAACTTGATTTGGCTATTTGTAATGCTTTTGTGTTTCCTAGAATGGCAGACTGGCATGCCATATAGATGGGGCATGGGAAAGATCTGTGTTAAGAAAAGATGAGTTTGAGGTAGCATTTAGTTTCTACCCTGACTCCAGAGTCGCTAGGTACCTTCAATGTGCTAGGAAGGGTCCCTGCAGAAGGGATCAAACCATACCTAGTGTATTTGTTGTGCTGCGTGTTCTGGGCTTTTTCTCTCATCTGATACAATAGCCTTTTTCAACTTGCAGACTTCTAAAGGTTTTTAAAGGGAGGGGAAAATCCCTCCTTTGTAGGCTGAAATCATTTGGCGATACACTTCTTTCACTTACCACAGGTTTCTCAGAAAATCTTTGGTTGAAAATGGTGGGTGGAACATACTTTATCCACAATGGGCCCCAAATTGTCAGGTTACAAAACAGAAAAATTAACATATTAGATACACATTTAAAATCTCTTTATACCTCAGTTCTTTTTTAACCTGGATGATCATTTGCTTCTATGCTAAACCAGAGACCCTGATAATTGGAACACATTCTCTTGGTGACCTGCAAAGCTATACAATCGGTATAATTGCTTCTGCTGCTGGAGATCCCTTGCCCAGAATCAGGAGTCCTGCTGCCTGAGAAGCTGCACAGAGTGCCCTCTACACTTTATTGATGTCTATCGGGAAGCTCCCCTTTTCTCTTGCATTTGGCAGGGCCTTAGAGGGTCTAGGTATACTGCAAGCACCACCTCAAGGGTGAGAATAAACCTGCCAGATACCCATTAAGTTCACTCCATGGACTTGGTTTTGTCTTGGTCTAGGAAACCAGTAGTTTGAGTTCATTGTATCAATACAGCATTTAGGACAAGCCAAGTTCTGGAGAAGATACGCTGCCAAATAAACCCCGTGCATATCAGTTAGAAAACCTTCTCGGGATGGCTTCCTGGCCTTTTGGGATGTGTAAAAACTGGTGACACCTGCGTATCTTTCACTGCATATGCTAGATCAATCTGAACTGTGAGCAAAGGAGTGTTGGCTACTGCTTATGCTCTGGGCTTGCCCCTGGGTGACTCTGGAGCTCAAGCTAATGCTCTCTTAGCACCAGCTTGTGTGTAAACAATTTGGATAATGAGGAAATCTGTTAGGAAAATAAAGTTAGATCTTGCCAATATAGCTATGGCTAAAGAGCTTGATACAGAAGAGGTACCACAAGTGGTGTAGACTCAGTTGCAGTTCAGCTGTCCCTGCAGCAACAGTTCTCATGTTGTCTTCACTTATTGCCCCTTCAGTGATCCCCAGGGCTTGGCCAGATTCCTGAGACTGGGTATGAGCTATTGTGCACAATCTTGTGTTTACCTTCGTTCTCTGTGCCCGGGTGCTTTTAGGAGATGTTCTTGCACTGTGTACAAGCTCGACTGAGTGACAGAGCATCAGTGGCATTTCTGCTCCTAAAAATCCTCTCTGGCCTTGTAAGATAATCCAAAAATGACCCTTTGAAACTCAGCAGGGAAAAGGGCGTGCAGGACAGGAGCGTATTGAGCTGGAGAAAGGGAGAGCAATGAGGATCCCTCTCTCTGTATAGTAAGTGAGTTGCTGCAAGCTGTAGTTGAGCCCAGCAGAGATTTTTCCATCAAGTTTTTTTTCACCACTGCATGTTTTAAATTTTCTGTCAAGATGGCAGACAGAAATCAGGCTTATTTGCCAACACTGGGGCAGATCTCCAAGATAAGTGTTGTCTCCAGCTTTCATTCTACATGCACTGTTGCACTGCAGTTCTCCCTGTGTTGCTTTTTCTAATGGTGCTTAAACTTGCAGGCGTTGGGCTGGCAGCAGGTAGAACTGGTTGAATTATTTGTTTGAAATACTAATTGCTTGGAATTTTGACCATGGGAATGGCTGGTAAGCAATTCACAAATCAGATCTTGTTTTCTTTGGGGCTGCCAGAAAGGTTGGGTTGGGTTTTTTTTTCCTACATGCTGCCAGTTCTTTGTAAACAGTTTGCTTTGACTTTTCTCCATTATTTATCTTGGCAACGCCACAGCCAGGTCATCTGGCATTGGCCATGTCCCCCTCACTGCTGGGCTGCTTGAAGCATCTGATATGCACAGTTAAAGAGTGCATTTTCTGGTGCATATTTTTTCATCTAAAAGTCACTGATACTGAAACTGTTTTAAGGGTTCACAGGGGGACTTGAAAAGAGTCAGTAGTTTTCTAAAAGCTAGGGGATAGAAAATTATTTGATCATGTGAATCAAACTTTACATTATCTTAAATAATCGAGGACTCATTTCCTTTGTCTTTGACTGAGCAGGTTGGGCAATGGACTGATCGTATGTAACTAGCGACAGCAAACCAGAGACTCAGTTCAGTTTGTAGCTCTGCTGCTGTGTGCAGCTCCTGTGGCAGGCAGCTCTTACCTGGAGCTCAATCATGCCAGCACTGGGAAGGAGAAGAGTCTTGCGGATGAATGTTAGTTACTTTAAACTCACAGTGATACCCTTCAGAGTGGCAATGATCAGGACCATCTGCTCCACAGCTGTATTCCCTGGCAGATGCTTTGGTTTGCTGGACAGCTGGGGTAGCTCCCTAATTGCCAGGAGAAGGGCAGGGGGAAGGGAGGAGAAATAGGGAGGGATGGAGAGAGAGGGAGACATGATGGCAGATCACCTTTGCAAACAAATCTGTTAAAATCCCAGCCTGGATGCCATTCAAGGTGAGTCTGGTATGGCTGGTAACTCCTGGCTCTGCCAGCCAACTCTTGCTGTACAGCCTGACCTGTAACAAGATGTGAAATGTGCCCAAATATCAATGAACATAAAAAGCTGCATGGAAGACAGAGGACTTTTAAGAGGTCACAAGTGCGTTTTGTTTGGACCTGTCTTGTCACCAAGCTTACATTATCAGGAGCAGTCCCAGGCACACAAAAGAATGCACATGTCCATCCCCAGCCCTTGGGTTGGCCTGCTTGCTAATAACTAGTAACTGCTAATAAGACAATTGTATTTCAGAGCACCAAGGCAGCATCAGGGCCCTGGTGTCTGTTCAGGCTTGTTTCTGAGCAGAGGCAGACAGCTGTCTACAGCTGCTGAAGAATCCCACTCGTTCTTTCTACATGGCAATATTAAAAGCAGCAAGCTCGAGTCTTCAGCCACCTCCTCCCAGACTCTGCCCGCCACCAGAACAGCCCAGGCCCTCCTCTCAGGACCAGTGCAGTTCAGTTTGTCCTGCACTTGTATTTATAATACTCCATATGCATACATAGCTTTTTTACAATTATTGCTATTTATTATTTGCACTGTGATAAACCTCAGGAGCTGCGACAAGCCTCCCATTGTGTGGAATGCTATATAAAGCCAGAAGGAGAGAGGAAAGGCAGTTCTTAGCTGTACAGCTTTTATAATAAGTACAAACAGCCAACATATTGTCTCTTGGTCACTGAAGTCTCTTGTGATCTAAGAGATGGAGTTAGCAATGTTTTTTTGCTCATTACTCACCTCCTGGCATCCCCAAACCAATGATCAGTTCCCCACAAGGCTTTTATTCATGCCCGAGGTTACTCACAGTATGTTTCTCAAGTGATGTGCAAACCTTGGATTCAGGGCATTGAGTCAAGGGAGTGACTCAGGATGCTCTGGTTGGTTCAGTAGCTGCCTGGATCCATTGTGTAAACCCAGGGTAGAGAAGGAACTGCAGTTGCTACCCAGAAATAGGTGTGGTTTCTTCTTCTCTGTGCGAACCATCCTTGTGTGGACCTGCTCTATTCTAATCAGCTTCTTGGCTGATTCACTAGCCATGTAATATATGTGTCAATGGAGACAGGATTATCAGACCAATGTTCACCTTATCCTGTGCTCCACAGCTCCCTTTGAAGTTGAAGATAGCAAGTTATCATCACTCTGCTGTTTCTAAACCATGGACACACCTTAAGGTGCTAGAAGATGGCCATGACAAACCAGCTGGTTCAGCTTAGACACTGTTTATCTTTGGGCTCCCCTTGCAGAGTGAGACGTGATTCAGATGTGCTGTAGCACAGACCCCTTCCAGGTGCAGTGAGTGTGGAGTGTAGAGTTCTGCCTCATCTTCTCAGCTTTTTCAGTGCCAGAATCAGCTGCTGTAAACTTTTGGAGCATCTTTCACCAGAGAAAATGGTGCTGTCTTCAACTGTTATTTGATCTCTACTGCTGCCAGGTTGAGACATCGACTGAAAGCTCAAAGTCTGTGGAGCTTCTTCTTGTGCTTATGTGCAAACAGGGAAAGCAGCAAACTCTGCATCTGGTAGAACATTCCCAGTTACACCCAGCAGCAGTGTGATTCCGTCTCTACAGACTTCAACTGTAAAATTGAGCAGGACAGGTGGGAGAATGGGAGAATGGTGATTGTTACCTCCAAGAGGAGCTCAAGCTACCTCCCCTGCTCTAACCACCAGTCCACACATCACCACTATTACTGCAGAAGTGGCAGCTGATGACCTGAGGCTAGGTCTGCTGCAGTTCATTGCACTGTGCCCGCTAAACACCTGACTTCCAGTGGCTCTGAGTATCTGAGACAATGTCTGGTTTCCATAAAAGCTGAAGCAGTTCAGTACCTCTCTAAATTATGTCCTTGATGTTGACACTTGCCCATTAGGAAACTGAGTGAACTAATCAGTGTGTTTCATCAGGCTGCATCCTCAACTTCATCTTCTCCTAAATTTTCTCTTTTAAATGCAGAATTCAGTGGTTCTCAAGGTATATTTCAGTTTCCTTTTAAGGCACCTCTATGTCATACCACCACTTTCTTTTTCTTTCCGGTAAGAAATGACTCATCAAGAGATGCTCCATAACCACTTTGTTATCAAGAAACATTAAACCAGTATCTTTGTCACTGATGGCATTGCAGGGATTAAAAGACTGTATTTTTCTTATTTTATCAAAATTGTGATGGCTGCCTTTTGTTTATACATATATAAAGAAAACCTATAGATAAAGAGGAGGGAGAATATTCTTCCAGTCCTGAGGACATCATCTTAAAGTGTGAGGTCCCATATTTTGCTCCAGTGATGCCTGTGTGCCATTCAGTGAGTCTCCCTCATACTGGTGGGGGTCTTACAGAGCTAGAATAGCCCAGTGAGTTCAGTGCTGTCTTTTCTTGAACCACGTCTATCTGTGAGCAGCCAGGCTATGCCTGAAGCACACAGCTGTGGATTGTGCTGGGAGCAGACCTAAAATGAGATGACCAAAGTGTAGGTTTAAAGTGCAGTTGATAAGAAGGACAGCAGTGTGTCATGTTCAAAGAGCATGAAGTTCAAAAAGCTAAAGCCACTTTTATCCTTTAGGTTAAAGGCTTAAGCCACATGCAGTTTGGCCAGATCCCAGCCTGAGCCTTACACCTCTTAATGGCTTAATTACCACATGTAGCTTTTTAGACAAATAAATATCCTTTGATTAGTGTTCAGAAGGCAGAGTCATGGATGCTTCCTCCACACAGGGAGAAAATTATGCTTTATCTGTCTGACTAAAATATAAATACAAGTTCTTGGATTTAGGAGATGCATTGATGAATTATGAAGAAGTCTTGATCCTCATGAACAAACTCAGGGCATAGCCTTTGGATTGGCAGCATAGTGCTGTACAGCAGCCATACCCCTACACACTTTTGGAAATTTTTGGTACAGAACTTAGAAGAACAAAGTGCAATATTGACAGTACACAGCTGCAATCCCTCAAAAGTTCTGTGCAGAAATAAGCACAGAGCACCAAATGACACTGTCATGTTCAGTAGGAAGAAAAGTCTTTACACAAGGTATAGTTAAGCTGCAAAAATCTTTGCTGTAGGACACTGTACATACTAAGATGTTGTACAGATTCAAAAATTAATCAAATTAATGGAAAATACCCATCAATGGATGATTGCAGTGCTGCTGCTTTTGACGTAAGAAGTCTCCGGTGTATACCTGCATATGCTTGTTCTATTCACATGGTGCTTGGGGCATGGTGGAAGACAGGGTCATGAGGTAGATGGAGTTTTACTTTGACCCACCATGGCTGCTCTTCTGTTGCAGTTCCAATTGAGTGAGAAGTCTGTAGGTGTTATACAAGGAAGAAATCTTGCTCCTTACTCAGTTTGGTGTATTTTTATTGATTAATAGTGCTGCCTTCTGAACAGAGCACAGATATCAATGGGGTTGGCAAGGCAGCTGAGACCACTGGCTCGCACAGTGTTCAGCCAGTCGGTACTAGCTGGGAGCTCAGCTCCTCATATTGCAGGCAGCAGAAGATGCTCAGCTTGCAGCCGGCTCTGCAGAGACATCAGCAGGTGCTCTGGAACTTCCTGTAAGAAAATGCCAAAACAGGTCTCAGATCATGTATCAGAAAGTGCTACTATAACAGTTCATTTTCCGTGACATAAACTTTCACGCCTTTGTCTGTCTGGGATTTAAATAGTTAATCTACCTGAGCAAATAGGTAGGAGCATTTTTTCTTTCAATAAAGTTTGATTCCTGGAGGCAGATCTTTTTTTCCAGTGAGTGTCAGGTAATTGGAAGGGTAGGGTGAGGCAGGAAACCACGACACGCCTTTGTTGGGACTTGTTTAAGAGCACGGGAATAGAAAAGCAGAAGAAGGGCGAGAATAAAACAGGTTAAATAAAGAAGAGATGAACATTTTTGGGTGATCACTCAGATTCTACACACCTTTGGAAGGACATGATATAAAGTGTAGGTGGCAAATTTTGGTGGAAAGGAAACAGTTGAGGAGGAAACATTTTCAGTTCAGTAACCAAAGCACTCCAGGTAAGTCACATTACTGAAAAAAAAGAGATGATGAAAGTATCCTTTATTTTCTCTCTTTGAGATTCCTTGAAGACCACGGCTATATTCTCAGGCAAAATAGAGGAGGTGTTACATTTTTCTGTGGGGAATACAATGTAAAAATAAGATTGTATAAGAGCTGGGTCATTTGGGGTTTGTGTTTGTCAGAGAATACATCTCTTTTAAAGTGAGTACCAAGCAAAAGAAGTATACCAGCTGGGAGATAAGAAACGTGAAGCCAGGCTTTGGGTACATTTTTAATGTATTTTGTGAGCCTACCGTGCAAGTAGATAAAGTTTAGCTCAATGTTCTGTGTTCCATAAGGGTACCAGCATGGTGAAATGCAGATCATCTGTTGGCTATTTTTAAAACTGAGCAGATCTGAAATGTGCTGGAGGAATAATGATTGTAAATTGGAGCTTGAGATAGTGACTGCAGGGTGTAATATTAAGGAATTGATCTCTAGTCCTGAGAATGCTGGAACTGGCTCCAAGTGAAAGTTTGTATTGCTATGCACAAACTTTGCTTTATCTCAGACAGGTGTTTTATTTATGAGCAGTGACTCATTGATTATGGACTTTGGGCCACATTTTTGTCGTAGAAGATTAGGAGGCACTGTAAGGTGTTTTTGAAGCTTTGTCACAATAAATCAGAGAAGTCTGATTTGAGAATCAGTTTGAATCCTTTCTGCTAGTGGCATAAGGTAAAGACCTGTCTTCTTTTCCTGCCTTTGGACTGACTTGTGAAGTGACTTCGGGGAAGTTACTTGTCCTTCTGTAACTAGTTTCTTCATTTGTGAAATGGTGATAGCAGCACTCTCCTGTTCTGCAAACATTTTTTGTATAATATCAGATTGTCTCCCTTTCTGTGCTAGAGGCAGGAAGCTTGTGCAGGTCAGAATGACCTGATTGCAGTCTGTTTCTTGTTGGGCAGTACAATTAAGTAGGGACAGCGAGGACACATTTTTGAAAGGAAGGCACCTGGCAGTGCAGAGTGAAGTCTGAGCAGTGCTCCTGCTTCTGCTTTGGGAATTGAGTGCATATTGGTGTCCACAGATTGTGAACAGAGCAGAATTTGTTTCCTACAGCACATCCAAACTTTGGTCGGGCATCTTAACCTGCTTCCCTGAAACCAGCATCATTTCAGTAAGTCTACAGAATGAGCAGATTTGGAGGCATGATTTGGTTGATTTGATTCTGACTCTGTTGGTTTTAGTAGAATAACTGGAAAGGAACAGCTTTTAAAGCAGAATGAGAAGGTCAAACTCCCATACTGTGAGGTAAAAGAGAGATAAGGGGACATTTTTTAACCAGTTCTATTAGTCCCAGGACAGTGACACTTGAAGGGCTTGATTAAGAGGAAAGAGCATCCTAAGAGACATTTGATATAATGGGAGACATGGCATTTGCTTTTAACCTAGTTGGTGACATGGTTTGGAGGCATCTACTGAGTCTCAGCGTATTCATGATCAAAGGGTTCCACTGGCATTAAATATTATTAATCTCAGCACCTGCCGGTGCCTCTTTCTCCTAATGGAGTGTCTCACTGCAGGAGCATTATTAATGGAGGGAGGAGAGAGCTGAAAGGATGTGCTCTTCAAGTGCATTAGCATTCTGACATGAGAACTGGAAGTACATTGTGGAGGAATAAAAGCACCTGAGAAGTGTCTGCTTTCATTTTCCATTAAAATGCCTTTGTGGCTATTCCCCTCCCCTTTGAAAAATTCCTGTAATAAACTTTGCTACCATTGCACGCAATACCTGACTTCTGAAATAATTAGAGGGGCTTGAATGTCCCATCCCAGACTGGCTTAGCGTCCTCTCCAGCATGTGGTGCTGCGGGCAGGGGGTGCAGGAGGCACCCTGCGTGTCAGGCCCATGTGGAAAGCACAGAGCTGAGCACGCCTTGCAAAGCTGGGTAGCTCTTACTGTCCTGCTCCGCGGGGCTGTGCTCAGAGGACGCAGTGCACAAGTATGGCAGTGCTAGACCTTCCCCTTGCCTAGTGCCATTAGGGTCTGCAAGTTCCCTGTCTTTGTGGGAGCTGATGTTGAAGTGGCCGTAGGGTTGCTGCCTTGTGCTGCCTGCACTGTTTGAGAGTGATCCTACTTCACAAGTTCCTGCTTGTTGCTCAGAGATGATTGCAGGTGGCTTCTCTGACTCAACAGCACTGTTGCTTTGCCACAGACATAGCCCACAGCTATGTCTTTGTGCATCCAGATAGGAGCTGGTGAAATGAGTCAGTCCTGGCAGATAATGGCGATCCAGCTTAGTCAGTCTGCTGGAGCCTGGGCTGGCTTCTGCATTCATGTGGCAAACACACAAAATGCACCATGAGCTGGAGCTGGGCTGTGGCATATGTGGCTCCAAAGATGTGGTTTAACACCCTGATTTTTTTTTTTATTTTTTTTTAATTGGTATCAGAACAAGATATTCCCCTCTCTCAAGGGAAGGTGGAAATGCAGAAGATACATTCACTCCATGGTTGTGCTGGCCTCTTCCAGCATCTGTAGTCATCACTGCTTCCCAATAGTAGAAAGAAAGTGGAGTTCTGGGGCTATAAAGCAGCAGGGAAGCAGTTTCCAAATACACAGCTGTGTATATATATACAAAACTGTAAGCTCTGCTTAGGTTTTTCTGGCAGTACTGACATGGTGCAGGCAGCTTTCTCTGTCAACTGCCTGCATCTCTAATCTGGTACTGTTGAGTCCTGCCCAGAGCAGATGTGTGGGAGTGGAGTTTGGATCCTGTGGTTTTGATCAAGCCTTTATAGAGGCACAGCTGGAGACCATAGTGTAGTGCCATTAAATCTGGATTTAAATCCAGGTCTAAACTTCTCCAGCACTAAGTGGATTTGCTTCAGTTGCCCCTGTCTCACCTGTTGGCTTCACAACTCCTCCTGCTGTTTCTGCTCTGCTGCATTGTGTGGCTTCCAGTTTTGTAGGCAAGTGGTGCTGGTCTATTAGTAATACTCACATGGTGTCTGGAAAGGCCCTGTAAACTCCCTGGCATAGACGTCTTCTGGGCAGTCTAGTTCCCAGCTGAAGGGCGAAAAGTGGTGAGACTCTGGGGAGCTGTTGTCATCACCTACTATTCACAGAGTTCTGAGTGCAGTCTTTCTGTTTTCCCCACAGGTGGCAATGGTATGGATTCTGTAACAAAGAAAACGAGGCAAGATGCATCAGAAGTTACTGAAAGACGTAAGGAAAATGTTTTTTATTTCTATACCACACACCAAAGATCCCAGAAGCAAATGCCCGGTTTTGTAAGGACCAGAGGTCCAGAATTTAAATTCTTCACCTGTTCCTGGTCTCTCTGTTGAAGTCAGAATAAGGAATAGAATGGGCAAAAATCATATATTTAGAGACACGAAGCACGACCTGCTTGTTTAATCACAGGTGATTACCCTGTAGTAACATTTCTAGCCAGTAATGCAGACATTTGGATTCTCCTCATAACCTCTGATATCAATGCCCTGCATGGCCTAGAAAATGTTTAGATATCTTCTTTTTGTCTGTGTGTAAAACAGAAGATAAGTTTCCTGCTGGCATTGCAGGAATTAGCTCATAGGAAGCTACTAAGAGGTCTGACCATGGGCTTTGCTGTTACTGCAATGGCTGTGGTTCAGAAGTGCCCAGAAATAATACTCCTTCCTTGCTTTACAGGGGTCTTGTAAAGAAAAACTATCTTTCATGGCAGTGATGTTCTTAGTTACTGTAGAGTTAGAAAGGCCTGCGAACAAACATACAGCATTGTGTGCTAATGAGAGTGCAGCCCCCAGGCAGCGTGGTCTTAAGGGACTTTTCTTTAAATGAGTTGTTCCTCTTTGAAGCAGTCATGCTTTTCCATGGAAATTAAATAGAACATTGATCTCGTTTGGCTATATATTAACATGCCATTACTTCTGCACCCTTTTCTTTCCTCAGTTATTACAGAGACTGTAACCACAAGACTGACATCCTTACCACCCAGTAAGTAATTGTCAGTCATTGCATTACTTCTGCTCAGTGTTCTGTGCCCCTCCATGCTATTTGACTGCATTGTTTCCATAAATCCCTGGATACAGCAGGTCTTGATGCAAAAAGGCTTGCACCCAAAGAGAAGCTATTTTCAGAAATGTCTCTCCCAAAATACTTGTTAGCGGAGAGAAGGAACAGTATGTGGGGAGCTGGCTGGCTATTGTCAGAAACAAAGCTGCACAGTCTACTAAGACTAGTAGACCAGACTCTCCAACGGCTTAAGCCCAGATATAGGATCTCCAGTGATGACTGTCTCACAGGGACAACAGTCAAAAGTGAAGGGTCTGCAGCCTTCGCTGCTGTGTCTGCAGTGATTCCCCTGTCATCTTACCCAGCTGACAACAGTGGGTGAATCTTTTTGGGTAATACCAGATGTCATGGGTGATTTCTGCCTCTGTAGGGAAGTACAAGTACCAAGTAGGGAAGAATCCTCCATGCTTTTTATGCCACTGTCTTCTTGATGAGCTTGCTGCAGCCGGGTTGTAAAAGTATTCCAGTGCTTCATTTATTTAAGAGGGTTAACAGGAGTATCCTTCAGTCCATGTATGGAGCAAAGCTTCAATACAAAACCTGCTGGGTCTGTATTGTGAATGCTTATCTGCTCTGCGAAGACACCTCTCTGCAGTTCTGGTATCTCGCCAGACGTGAAGCTATACTTGTAATTGAGTGTGAGGACAGTCTTGCAATGTCCTTGCTCTTTTCATCTTTTACCCTGAGAGAATGTCTCATTTTGTGCTCATCTCTTCCAGAAGGAGGGAGCAGCAGTGGTCTCAAAACATCATCCCACACTGGAGGGAGCGGAGTGGAAAAGAGATCTTACACCCATGGCAGCAGCTATGTGACTTCAAGTAAGGAATGAAGACATTGCACAGTGAAGAAATGGAGAGCTAAGGCAGCAGAAATGGTCTGAGGAGAGATTCAGGGTAGGGAAGAAGGATGAGCCAGAGATAAGGAAAACACAGTTTATGAAAGTAGAAGTAGCAAATGCTCAAAAGCAAAGGTATTCCTTCCCTAAAGTTGGGTGTGAGGATGGGTGTGTAAATGTCAAAATTCCCATTTTCCACAGGGAAAACTTGATTCAAAACAACAGAAAAACCTGCCATTCCCACTGTTAAGAAGTCATCCGGAAAACAAATTTACCTTCTTTCAGGATTTCCAAATCACAGTCTTCTGACCATTTTTATTCAAAAGCCAGTTTTGATGAATCTTTTTGTGATCTTGCTCAAGATAGAATATTACCAAAGGATTTCCTAGAAAATATTTTCTTGTGTGTGCATGTCCATGGCTTTAGCTGTTTGAACAGGCAACCAGATTTTCTGGACATGCTAAATCCTATGTGCTGTCTATTCCATAAAAACAGGGTTCTTCTCTGACAGCATTTTTCCCAGCTGTTAGGTTGTCATAGCAAAGGTTGCTGAAGAACAAGCTTCCTAGCCCGGTTTCTGGCACATGCCCTGCTTGTCCCCAGTGGGACAGGCTGTGTAACTGGCATTGTAGAAAACATTCTCCATGCTCCAAAAGAGCCAAAGGGAATGCAGTGCAGTTTGGAAACTCAACACGAGAACTAGTCCTACCCAATAGATCTGACAGACGCCTCCATACCAATTAAAGCCACAGTGTGGAATCACTTTACCTCAGGGCAGATGTGAAGTAACTCCAGTGAAGATGTCAGTCTAATTGTCTGGACTGGCACTGGTCTGAGAACTGAACCCACCCCTGCGAACTCAGACACTGTGCAGGATTGCTGTCTTCTTCCTCAGTATTTCTTTTCATGTGTGTGGAAGAAGAGAAAAGGATCTGAACTTTAAAGATAGTGAGTTCTTGAAGTTTCACAGAGCGTTTTCTAATCTCTGCTTTCCCACTGCTTGCAGAATGCCTGTAACAGAGGCCTTCTTGTCAGAGAAGTTCTTTCTGCTGAATTAAGTGAAAAAGTTACAGAACAAAATAGGGCCTTGTAGAAGGGGAAGCTGGCAAGAAAACACTCTGTTGAGATCACATGCTCTTTTTGCAGGGATGGGTAAACAATATCCAGTCTGATCCTGCTGATTCACATGGGTATCTTGCACTTCATCACAGGGCTCCCTTTTTACTGCACTCTGATCATAATCCAGAATTAGATTTCATACAAGAGTATAAACACATTGGTTATGGCTGCTCAGTTCTTTCTGGAAAAAGGAAAAGGAGGGAAATTCTCTCCCCTGTCTAAATATAACAACCACTAATAACCTCCAGGCTGCCTTGGACTCAATCACTTCTCCAGAAAATGGACATGACTGAGGAGAGTGTGGATAGGTGCTTTGGAAGGAAAGTGGATTCATCTCTGCTCTCCCTTGTCTCATGAACTGTATCCTTCAGAACTTTGAGTGTGGTTTAACAATCTCCCAGGTTTTTTGGCCTGTGTCATATAGAACTTGAGTTTAGAGGTGCATCTGTATCCAGACCAGAACCCAGCACCATCCAGAGCCAGATTTATTCCTGCTCAGGGGAAATGGCTTATTCACCCCCCTAGGCCAAAACCTGCTGTCATATATATCATTGACAAGATTTGTTTTGAAACCGCAAAGATAACCGATACTTCTCTCTGTTCTGAATGCTGAGGGCAGTCAGAGTTAGACCCAAATGTGGTTCTTGCCCAACTCTAGTTGTGAGGTACCAATGCAAATTTGGCCAGCTCAGAAGACAGTAACATAAAGCATCCAGGGCATCTAGGGTGTATATCCAGGGCATATCTTCAATTTGCTGAGGAGGTTTTGTTTTACCTATAGGTGGAAGTGGCAGATTGAATTCATCATCATCATCATCCTGTGGCTACAGACAAACCCAGTCTCCCAGCTCTACTCTCACCAAATCACCCAGCTCAACATTTGAAAGAAAAACCTACGTCAACCGCCATGCAACATATGAAGGTATCACAGAACATGCCATAGAAAGGAGGCAATGTGTAGTGTATTCTGAGGTCAGGTTAATGCAGGATTGTCCCAAACAGCACAAGAATCTCATTGAGGTTTTGCTAGAAAATAAGCCACCAGGGACACATTTTAATGATCAAATCCTATTTATAGTAATGCTCATTCCTAAAAGGAGTTGTGGCATATTTTTGTTGAAAGACATTATCAGCTCTTTCATGTAATCTTGAATAGATCTTTTTTTAAAATGGAAATGTTTGTTACCCACTGGGATTAGACAGTTACCAGCAAGACGTGTTTTGAAAGCTTTTAATGATCTTGTGCAAAGTATTAATGAAAACCTTTCTGTTCTTTGCAGGGAGCTCCAGTGCCAACTCTTCTCCTGAGTTTCCCAGAAAAGAGTTTGGTATGTTCTTCTTAGAGCTGTTCCTCTGAACATTTGAGCAAGGTCATGAGAGTCAGTGACTGCAGTAGTGCTTTGCACGTTACTGTGTCTTGCTCTACCTATGCTGCCTCTGTATTGGGCAGCCACTGCAGCTCCATGGCTTTGGAGGAGTTATTTGGGTTTTACATTAACAGCTGACAGCAGGGTCTCTAGCTGATACATATTCAAACAGAGGGAGCATACAGTATATCTGCTATCTGCAACTGCTTTTGTGACATTCCCCGTATGGCAGAGAACATGAACAGGAGAATATAGACGTGGGATGCTTCATAACATTTCCTGCACCCCCTGCCCCTACCACCTAACTGGAAGAACAGCTGCAAGCAAGAAAGCCCAAACTCCTAGGATTTTGAGTCATTGCTGGATATACTTTTCCAGTAGCTCGCTCCTAGGCTTCAACGTGTTTGTATGGGAAGATGAACTGTCTATCAGGTGGTATATTTACACTGAACATTGTCAGCAGGTATGAGCTTGCCCCGTCCAAGCTCTGAGCTGCTGATTTTACTCAGTGCAGGTAGTAAAACAATTTGATCAGGCTTTCTGGCTTAGAGAGGAGGCAGGATTTCACAATGTCCAATCTTGGCTAGTGGGGTAAACAGGCCTATTAGCTTCCTTTTGGCTGTTGAAATGGGAGATCACCATCTATAAGCAACATTTATTTGTACAAAAAGAAACAGCAGCTGGTCCAGAAATGCTAAAGGTGCTCATTCTTTAAGATATCTTATGGTCTAAAGGGGGCCTGGTAAAAACCCTAGAAGTTTGATTGCCCCAGCTGTCCCCCACCAGAAGAAGGTTACTGTCTGAATCTGAGCACTCTGAGGAAGATCCGTGTGTTCATTTTCAGCAATGTCACAGGCAGTAAAGCCTAATATTGCTTTTCTCTCATTGCTGTTCACAGCATCTGCTACGAGAGGAAGAAGCCAAAGTCGAGGTGAGTGAATCTATTCTTTTAGAAGCCTCCTTTGTTTTCTTCAGTATGATTCAGTAGTTTAAGCGTAGAGCAGTCAGATGAGGTACGTGGATTTACACCACTGCAGATGTGAACCATTTATCTGTTAGCAATTGCTTAAACAAGCTCAGAGTAAAAAGTGACCCTAGTGAAAGTCATGGTTTGGACTGTGTCAGAAAAGAGGATCTACCTGGAGACCTGGCCATCTGGGGGCATAGGACATAGTTGTCCATTTTGTCTGTTCACTACCATAAACTCAGTGCATCCATGCTCTGTGACCTGCCTCTGACATATTTACAGTAATTGTATTTATGTTCCATCTACTGCAATCTATCTTACAAACCATAAGGCCGTATCCTGAAATGATCTCATGCTAGTAGTAAGGAGATGCTCAGGAAATTATGGATTTGCTGTGGTGTGTTTAGCCAGCTCACTGTAAGGCTCTCCATTGTTTAAGTCATTCAGCTCTTCTAAGAATTTATTAACAGCATTGTGGAAAGCAGGATTATGTTGCTCTGTAAAAGTGCAGTATCTGTTCCTAGCTGCTTGAAGAGGAAGCTATAATGTCACTTTATTCAAGTTAATTTTAGCAGGGGATATAAATCAAACTGTGCTCTTGCACACTCCTCCTGGAGAGTGTTAGTTACCAATTACTCTACCTCAGATCTTCATAGTCTTCTCTAGCACACTACATACCCAAGCTCTCAGCAGAACTAGGCCATACGTAGTAAAACAGACACCAGAGAATCAGCTCCAGCTTCTCATATTACTTCAGAAAATAGTTCCAATCCATCAGCTTCTCCACATGAGTACCAAAAGTAGCGTTTCTTTTATAGTGCCCGCATTGTCAGATTTCATGTTGAGGAGCATGTATCACAGGTTCTGGCTGGTCAGTTTGCTTGTGAATAGCAAGCTTAAAGGCTTGCCCCAACCAAATCACAATAACTCTGTAGTCTCTTGTGCTGGAGAGGAAAAGTCAATAACAAAAATGAGTACCTGGTGAGAATGTTGCTTAAAACTGGCCTGGTTATGTTCAGTGAGCCAAAAAGAGATGTCAGCAGGTTGTAAAAGACTAAATCGTACAGCCCATTGTAGAGATGACAGTGTGAATTTTACCCAAGAAGTAGTAGGGAATTTTTGTATTTAATAAGTTTCTTTTGGCTCTCTAGGTTTTTGTCCAGGAGGACAGCAATAATTGTCATGAGGGAGAATGTCAATTCTGCATAATTACACCCTCTCTATGTCTGGCAGTAACAATGCTATTGACTTCAACAGAGGCCCTCAATAAGTAAGATATAGCTCTCTGGAATTAAAAGTAGCAAAATGTGCCCCCAAAACAAAAAGTCACCCAGGCCAATTGACAACCAATTCTCATGGGCCATGAGTGCTGCTTAGATCAGGCAGCACGATAGTGAGATGGATCATAGACAGCAAGAAGGAGGGAATTCACTTCAGCCTAAAGATTCATTCCCAGCCCAGGGCACAAATACATCTCACTCCATATTCATGATCTGTTTTTTATCTTCCCAGAGAGTGAAATACGAGTCCGACTGCAAAGTGCATCTCCCTCTGGCAGATGTAAGTGCCATGGCTTTTATTCCAAGGGATTCACAGAGGGTGTTGCTGCTCTGGGTATGTCTGCAGGGTCTCTGGGACCCAATCTTCATGATGACAGATAGCAGCCTGTCATTTTTATTTTCCTGTTAGGAACAGTCATTTGTCTCCCCTTTCTGAAGAAGGAAGCATGCTGTGGGTTAGATGGTGGTCTTGCAAGGGTGTAATTTTACTTAGTTCCAGAAATGAGGCCCTGAAGCTTTATTATTAAGTAAGTGACACCCCCAAAAGGCACCCTCAGAAAGTACAACTTCACAGACAGTCAGGTAGATTCCACTGAATAGTTTAGCCAGGGCAATATTACGGGTCAATGGAACAATGGCTTTGGGGTGAGTTTGGACACTTTCTTTTCCTGCCAGGGACAGAGCTGGATGATGTGAAACGTTTGCTGAAGGGAAGTCGATCGGCCAGCTGCAGCCCTACTCGATCACCATCAAGTACACTCCCAATACCAAAAAAGGCTGTAGTGGAGACAAAGATGGTTACGGAGAGCTCACAATCAGGTACTTAGCAGTGGATGGTTAGCAATACCAGAGCCATTCCAAACATTATGTGCCATAAAAATACCCAGTTGCTAAGGATATCTGAGTAAGAATACATGGTCTCTGTCCAAGACATCTGTGACAATACAGAAAAAGGGTCTGAATGCTGGAGGGCTGTCCAGGCGTTGCCCTAACAAGAGCCATCTTGGGTAGCTTTCTAGTGACTTGTCCAATTTCCATAAAAATAAGCCAGTTCCTGCTGCCGCCAGATTTAACTCAGAGATGCATCTGGCAGAGACAAGAGCTGTAAGCAAACATGTCTTAGAGCAATTTGATCTCTCATCTCCAAGCAAGAAGAACATTCAGATCAGTGTTTGATGGATTGGCCACACCACATGGTTCAGAGATCACTAGAACTTGATAATAATAGAAGTAGTACTTAAAATACTATAACCAGCTTTTATTGTTTATAAGCCTTACCGTAGTGCTTGAGACAGTGCTGTTCACATTCACTTCACTATACTCCAGGTGTTTTGTGAATGATCATGCTATCAAGTAAATCTTTATTCCATTGGTTAAAATTCAGGTGGCCTGTTGTCAGCTGGTATTTGAGATCAATTACACCATGTTAACCTGGAGTCATTGTGTTGGCTCTACAAGGGTAATTGAAATTTAAGGCAGAAGAAGTTGTACCTGCAATGCATGCTAAGCCACAAGCCCGATCTCATTGAAAACCACTTCTCTTTGTTTGGGTTTTTTACAGTATCGGGGACATATGATACAACCGTACTGAATACCGCCCTTCCTCCATGCATGTGGTCCTCCACTCTGCCTGCTGGCTCTTCCCTTGGTGGATACCACAACAGCTCTTCCTTGATCAATGCTATGTCTCACTCTACAGGATCAGGTATGCTCCCTGGACTGCCCAGGCTCGAAGGATGTCACTCCATACTGAAACTCGGT
>VYZX01027002.1:50204-87172 GCA_013401335.1 Brachypteracias leptosomus
CCATACTGAAACTGGGTCAACAGCAGTACTTTTTTTTTTACACAGCAAGAAAAACTAAAATGATAAAAGAATCGAGATGGCAGGGGATATGCTTGAATTTTCCCTGGTTTTCTGTAACTTGGTGCTCTCTGCTTCTACACTGATAAGATTTGAAAATCCTTCTTTGTGAAGGTCTATTGTCCTGACTGCCTGATCTGTCACTAACTTTGATGATAGCTTTATCAATGAGGTCAGCCTCACATTCCCTATCAAATCTAGTTTTAGACTTTAATGAACATTTTAAGAACAACTGGGCCTAACCCTTCAGTCCTCATACACTAAAGACATAATCAATAAGTGTTGAGTGTGCCTATACTGTGTAAGGCCCACTTCTAAATGCCAGGGATGCTGCATTTCCCAGCTGCAGAGAAAAACCATAGGAAGCCTTACAATAACATACTATTAAAACCTTTGCTTTCTCACACTGTCTTATGATTGCAACTTGCTTGTTGTAGAATTTTCTCCCTTTTGTCAGTTCAGTCAAAGAGTGCTTTGGTGTCACAATTTTCAAGATTTTTCCTCTGTGCAATTATTGTGCATTTTCTCTGACTGCATTTCCAAATGACTCTAACTCTTAATTTCTGTGACTATGCCACTGACCTTCAGATGCTTGATTTCTGATTCCAGACAAGTAATAACATTTCTCTTCCTCTTTTTTCAGTTTTTGGTGTTCCAAATAACTTGGCTCCCAGCAATCATACTCTGAATGCAGGCCTGAGCACTTCCTCTACAGGTCAGATTTTTCTTTTCTTCACTTCACACGTTTGCAGCACCACAGTCCTGGCAGACATGTACAATGAAATAATACCTGTATCACTCTGTTTCTCTTCTGTTCCTCATCTCAGTGTCAACAGCCTGTGCACACCCATTATTCTTTGGTTACGGTGGATTTATTCTTAATCTATGTAGCTGGTGTTAGCTCCTGACTATTTTTGTCTGGGAGGCAGGGAAAAAAAGAAATTCGCTGAGGTGAATAATTCGTGTTTTGAAAGACACTTGCTAGGACAGCCCATTTCTTCCCTAGAACAACTCAGGGTAATGTCTTAAAAAGTAAACTTAAGTGTCCTAATCTCTAAAGGCCACTGCTCCTCTGTCACTTTTCTCTGTAGTTTCCCTTTGCCTCACCCGGCTCATGGCTTCTGGAAGACTCTTTTCAATATCACTGAACCACTTGTCTTCCTTTCACAGTCACACCCACTGTGTCTACACAGCAGAGTGTCATCATGCAGGCTCTCTGACTGGGCCCACAAAGAGCAGTCTGTGCACTGCACTAATTATTGCCACAGTGATTCTGGCACCAAAAATGCCACCTTCCAAGCCATTTGCTTCTCTTTGGACAGTACTTTGACATATACTGTGTGCAGTTATCTCCTTCCATTTACCTTAGTCAATCCAAGCCAGTTTTCTGAATTTACCTTTTTCCTGAGTTCCCCACCTGCAGAATTGTCCATGCAACCATGAGAGTGGCCTTGCAATCTAACTTGAGATAGTACTTCAAAATGCTCACCGTTATTGTCCCAGGCCAACAATAACTTACACAACAAAATGATTTAAGGAATAAAACATTTTATAAGGAAGATCTTTGAACATAAATGCTTAGAACTGTGATACCTCCTGCTAGCTGGCAACCTTTCTTGGGAGAAGTTGTCATTATTATAATTGGGTTTGTTTTGATTTTAGCCAGAATATCACCTGCACCGAAGGACTCCTATAATCCCCATTGCAATGTTTTTCTTTGCAGTGTTTGGAGTTCAAAACAACCTGTCTCCAAGTGCTCCAACCCTGACCCAGAATGCTACTGCAGCCTCTGCAGGTCAGCAGCAATTTAAACCTAGAGGAAGCGTGAGGATCACCAGTGTGCTGCCTTCTCCCACCTTTTCTATAGTGACTAGAAACTTCATAGTGACAGAGGCTCCTTCATTACCATATTCTTGTGTGGAGCAGTGTGGGATGAGGGGATATTGAGGAATATTTCCTCTGCTTTGCTTGTGCAGGAGCAGCTCCCACTGACTATGTAAGCGTTAGAGATTTGCTTGCTGGGGAAGCCCTTGCTTGTTTGAGTTGTTGGGGGTACCTTGAATGAGAAAATATTTTTGAAATGTTGTGCAACCCAACGTTGGTGTGTGTAGGTACCTTGTTGTCCTTCATCTCTCTCATTCTCAAATTTCTTCATTGCAGCATACGGGATAAAAAACACTTCTCAGAGTAACACCATGGCAAGTACTGGTGTGTCTGCCTCAGCAGGTGAGTGTGTCATTCACAGTTGTTTAGGTGTGGCCTTGGACAAGTATATTATGTTAAAAATGAGTTAGAGATTCAGCCAGATGAATGACACCAACACCTAGCTCCTCAGGAGCATCATTTGTCGCTAGCCAAGTCTCCTACCGGTACCTTTCTGAAAAGAAAGCAAATGTGCTGTACAGAGCAGGTCTGCTAAAGCTGCTCCTCATTTTGAGCTGTGCTTGCTCTGATGACCCTTGAAAGTCTCCCTCAAACTGAGTTTCTGTGATTCTCTAGTAAGTGTGCTTGAGACACGAAGACGTCATTGAGCAAATAATTTCTATATGTGATTGAATTCCAGATGCTCTCCATTTCTGGTAGCAGTTGCTCCCCTGCTAGTGAAATCCACATCTCTAAAGAAATGACACCCACAGCTCTCCTTTTAGCTTCAGTGACCAGTGTGTCTCTTATTGAGTGTTTATAGTAGTGGCAACCCCAATCACAATGAGACTTCCTATTTTAATGAGCCAAAGTGTTGTTGACTCAGTGGCCCATGCTCATCTCCTCTTTCCCATCCTTTACCAATATCCCAGGGGGAACCATTTTGAGCTCCCAGGGAGATGAGATTCTGCGCAAAGACTGCAAGTTCCTGCTGCTGGAGAAGGACAATGCCCCAGCGAAGAAGGAGATGGAGCTCTTGATCATGACAAAGGACAGTGGCAAAGTCTTTAGTGCCTCTACCACTGGGCTTAATGGAGGTAGCTTCTCTTCTTTGGGATATGTGGATACACTCTGGGCAGAGAAGTGGAGACTGATCATAGGGGTAGTTCAGAGTTCAGGACCCTATACCCTGACTCAAACCCCTGCAGGCCAAACAAGAAGCTCTGGCAGGCAGGTTGTAACCAGCTGTAACTGCCTTTTGCCAATGAAAGAAAATAGGCCTGGTTGAACTTCTGTTGTAATGTTTTTAATTATATTTGGTTCCTGTTCAGGATCCTTTGTAGAAGACACCTTGAAAAAAGAGAAGCAAGGATTTTCTTCCTCGTATGCTGCAGATACTGGCCTAAAGTCGGATGCAAATGGTAAGAGTTTGTCCCTGTGGAAATGCAATAGAACTTTCTCCTTCTGCCCTGGTTACTACCTTCCCCTTTCAAGACCAGGCTCTAAGTTTAATCATTCATAGAAAGACTGGTAAAACATTTTTTACTGCTGTTAAAACAGGAGGACTGAAATCTGTGCCAACAAGGGACAAAGCAACTTATGCAGGTAAGTGATGCAATTCAGACTTTCACTGGGAGAAGCACCATGGCACAATATATAAAAAAAGCAATTGTTCTTGAGTGACATGAGTCATCTCTGTGCAATGACATAAGAGGGGGGGAATGTTCAGGAGGCTACTCTGTAATAAGCAGAGCACACTTCAGAGAAATTGTTACCAGTGATTTGATTGTGGTTGAGTGGGCAGTTGGAGTATTTTTTTATTGCTGGAGAAAATAAGATAGCTGATAGTACAGCTGCATCCTGCTGCCAGGACAGATTTATGAGGAGGAGGGGACTCGGGCAGACCTCGGTGGCTATTGTTGTCATTTTTGGCTCAAAACTGAAAAAAAAATTGATGCCAGGGGGGATTTGATTCAGTGTTATTTTAAAACACACAGAGTGTTGTCCCCTATTGGAATTTCCATTGGGAATGCTGTTCCCAGCTTCCACAGGAATGAGAATTACACTCACCGTGTGCAGAGTGAGGTGTAAAGATTTTTCTCTGTAGCCCTTTGTATCATGTATAATTGGTGTCCTTATTCTAGGAGATTCTTAACTCTGGAGTCAAGAAACTCTTCATTAACCCTATCCCTTCCCTCTTCCAGAAATACGAAATGGTGATGCAGCAGGTGCAATTGGATCAGCACCATCCTGGTGTCCCTGTGGTTCCTGCTGTAGCTGGTGGAAATGGCTGCTGGGTTTGCTTCTGACCTGGTTACTTCTCCTTGGATTGCTTTGTGGACTCATTGCTCTGGGTAAGAAATAACTGAGGAGCAAAATGTTGAATGGGATAGGAAGACAAACAGAGGGGGCAAGCTGGCAAAGAAGCCAGAGATATCAAGCCAGAGAAATCAAGCCAGAGAACTGAGGAGGAGCACATTCAGCTTGATTCTGACTGCCACTAAGATATTACTAATGAACAGAAAGAAGGGGTAAGGAATATAAACTTTTGATGAGGGGTTATGTAGTCTTGGGGAAAGCTCCTGAGATCTGAGGTCTTACCTCTCAGAGAAAAAAAATGCAAAGGACAAACCTGCAAAACTCAGTGGCCACAGCTATCTGAAGTAATGTTGCCTTGTTCCTGCTACTAGAAGTAGGTGTTTCAGACATGCAGCTGTGGCAGCAGGTTCCCCAGCATTTTACTTTACCCTTCCAGCGGAAGAAGTGAGAAAGCTGAAATCTCGTGTGGAAGACCTGGAAAAAATCAATGGGGGCCTCCTGGCAGTTAACCAAGGGAATTCAAAAATAGAAAAGGATGTTTCAAGAGTAGACTTTCTTCATGGTATTGCACCCTCCTCAACCTTCCCTTACGAAAATGAAGAGTCAGTCTGGTTGATGGTGAAGAGCAGACTGAACAAGGAAGTAGAACGAGGTGAGTAGAGTCAATGTCTGTGATGCTGCTTGAGACCAGATTATTTAAAGGAGAGTGGGAGGATTTGCTTGCCCAGGGGCCTGAAGACCAGGAGTTTTAGAGTGCAGTGAAGTCTGTCAAAAGTAGTGCACTCACCTGTCCTCTCAGACAGACTGTGCTGGAGCTCAGAGCGCTGCCACTAACTCTGGTGGTGCATCCCTTAAAGCCAGCAGAAAAGGGAGAAGAGAGGAGGTTGTGGACGTGCCATCCTGTGCCGGGATGTAGGACGTTTGCTGTAGCAAGTGAGTTGACCATTTTGAAAGAACTACACAGAAATGTGAACCCACACCTTATTTCTCGTGCTACTTATGGTATCAAGGAAAAGATTATTTACTTCTGTTTAGCATATGATGGAAGTAGGTTAAAAGCAGAGGAGCCTGCATTCTCCCAGTTTCATAAGTTTCATGAATTTCCAAAAGCAAATTTGCTGAGCAAACGCTGCTTGCAAAGCCATGCTGTGCTTGATAACCTGTGCTGCCTGCAGCCTCAAAATCCAAATAGAAGAATCCTTGTACACAAAGCAAGTAGCTATTCTGTTGTGTGATTCACTCTAACAGCCCTTTCATTTCCTGTTCCAGGCTACTTCCGAGGGGAGAGAGGAGAACCTGGTCAGAAAGGTACAGCCATATAGTCCTTCTCTTCCCCTGTCCTATTCCTTGGCTCTAGCAATGCACAGGTTTGGGATGGATGTTGCCACAAAGGGCAATAGGCAGTGAGAAAGATGAAGCAGGTTCATACTTGAACAAAAGAATCGCAGAATCATGGAATCATTTAGGTTGGAAAAGATCTTTAAGATCCTCCAGTCCAACGGTAAACGTAACACTGCCAAGATCACCATTAAACCATGTCCCTAAGTGTCACATCTACACATCTTGTAAATACCTCCGGGGATGGTGACTCCACCACTTCCCTGTTCCAGTGCTTGACAACCCTTTCAGTGAAGAATTTTTTCCTGATATCTTATCTAAACCTTCCCTGGCACAACTTCAGGTCATTTCCTCTCATCCTATCACTTGTTAGTTGGGAGAAGATACTGACATCCACCTTAGTACATCTTCCTTTCAGGTAGTTGTAGAGAGCAGTAAGGCCTCCTTTGAGCCTCCTTCTTTCCTGGCTAAACAACCCCTGTTCCCTCAACCACTCCTCAAAAGGCTTGTTCTCTAGACCCTTCACCAACTTTGTTGCCCTTCTTTGGACATGTTCCAGCACCTCAATGCCTTTCTTGTAGTGAGCAGCCCAAAACTGAACCCAGGATTCGAGGTGCAGCCTCACCAGTGCTGAGGACAGGAGTATGGCCACTGCCCTGCTCCTGCTAGAGTGTAAAGCTAGTTCACCACACAGACTGTAGAGGGTTGATCCCATGCAGAACACAGGAGGACAAATCTTGCATCGTGCCAGTGTGAAAGGCCAGATCCTGTTTGCCACTAGTGGGATGGGTCTGATCCTGCATTATTCAAGTGTGAAGTGTCTCTGTTCACCCCTGACTCCTTGATGTTTCATTGAAGGTGGGAAAGAAACTAGAAAAACAAAATGAACGAGTAATCATTGGAAATATGTCCAGGATCTTTCCTGATTTATTTTTTCCCCTCCTTTCTCAGGTGACATGGGAATACAAGGTCCCAGAGGTGAGTCCAGAGTCACCCGCTTTCTCAGGTGGATTGGCAGCCTGCCATAGGGGCTGGGTAGCAAATGGATTTTTGTTACTCCAGAAGTTAGGCAGAGAAGCTGATGCATTCTGTAGTTCAGATATTGTTGTGATAGTTGCAGTTTTTTCTCTTCTTCAGGGCAAAGACAATTATAGAGTTTGCAGTAGAAGAGATAACAGATCTCACTCTACCAGGTTTAATCACAGAGTGTTTCAGAGGATTTTGCATGGTGTGAATGATTCAATCCATTCGTAAATACAAGGAGGCAAGTGACATTGCTGGAGACTTGTAGACATGTCAGGACCATGAACTCGTTTTTATAGGGGGTGAGAGTTGGCCTAAGTGGCAAAGAGGGAAGCCCTATTCCCCACTGACTGTATATTTCTTTCTCTCTACAGGAGAACGAGGACTTCCTGGTGTCCCAGGTGAGCAGTAATACAATTCCCCTTTGAGGAAGAACATTTAGTAACATTACTGTAGGCAAGAACCAATTTTGCACTGCAAACCTAGCTCAAGGTGGTTCTTTAAAGAGTTGATATTTAGCATAGGCTAAGGCACTTGATTAATACCTTGGTGCTGAGCTACAGACACAACTCAGAGGCTTGATTACAAGCAAGGACTCAGCCTGGCTTCCACTTAGTTGAACACGCCTAATTTGGGGTTGTGAAGATCCCAGCCTACCTTTGAAAGAGTCCCACAGCTGCATGAGTACTTGGCCCAACTTCCTTGTGCTGTTACATGTATTGTGTTCTTCCAAAGAGATCCCTGTTCAAGTACCCACCTTCCAAGTAGCATATTCTTTACCTCAGATTTTAATCCCTCCAGGCTTAAGATTCCCCTAATTTGCACATTAGTCTTTCATGGTACACAGACAAGGACTCTGCACATTTGTTGTGTTTTTGTTTCCAGGCATTCCTGGTCCAATTGGGCACCAAGGACCAGAAGGACCAAAAGGACAGAAAGGCAGTATGGGTAAGCATTGAGTTTCTCACAACTGATTGATGCATGGCATGCAAATACAGACACCAGGTTGGTGTGATCATTGCCTTCCCCATGCAGGAAGGAGTGGCCCTGGATCCTCTTGCCCAAGGTCTCCCATAAAGACATTGTTTTTTCACAAGGCATTTTTTTCCTGTAGGCGATCCTGGCATGGAAGGTCCCATGGGACAAAGAGGTCGAGAAGGGCTACCAGGGCCTCGAGGGGAGCCTGGACCACCTGGATTTGGAGAAAAAGGAGATAGAGGTAGGAACTAGGTGTCCCACTCTTGGATAAAGCAGAGATGGACAAAAGCTAGAGTTCGGTCCCGATTTACCACACCTCAGTGGTAGAATTTCATTTGATTAGTCAAATCTAGGTTTCATTTCAGACATTTGCCAGCACTGACAAATCTGGCCTAAGGGATGTTATTGCCAAACTTAAATGAGTAAACAAGGATTGTTTTGGTTTGCCAGGTCTCACAGTCTAGTTTGAGTTTAGCAGAACTAAAAGCACTTAGTATCAAGGTTATCTTCTTCCCTGTTACTCAAGTCACCAAATCTGGAGGTTTGTCTTGCTCATCCTAAAGCCCAGTGAGGTGGGATTCTTTTTCTTGGACAATTCATGGTTTATGTATGAACTGACCAGCAGATCATTCATGACACTTGCCAGAGAAAAAATAACAGGAGATGGGATGATGGAAAAATGGGATCACAGTTGTATTCTCCAGTATCTATTCATGCTCTTATTCTGCAGGTGCCGTTGGTGAGCCAGGTCCTCCAGGGCCACCTGGTCCCCCAGGTTCTGCTGGCCTTAAAGGTAAATATGAAGACACAGAGAGAGAGACAAGCAAACTGATTAGGAGTAAATGAACACTCCAGCCTTCCTGTTACACTTGTGCTGCAGTCATCAGAAAAGTGAACTAATGGTTCTCATTTAGATAAAATTTACTTTAGTAGGTATACATAACCTTTAGAGCATAATCTTTGGAGATTTTTAGTGAGAATAGGGATTGACAGGGAGGTATCTGAAAACACCAGTCTTTAAGATGTGTGATGATTCCACCTGCTTATGCTCTGCTTTCTAAAATAATAAGGTAAACCCCATATCTTCGACAGGCTTCTAACAGAGTTACAGTTCTACAATCCATGTAACTGCAATAAAAATGGCACTATAAAAAAATGGGTCCCAGCTGAAGCACAGATCCCAGGATCTCAGCCAAGATGGGAGACTTGAGTCTTAGTACCTTGCTTTAGGGAAAAACTGCTTCCTCTATGTCACAAGAACTAAGTTGTGTAGAGTTGTTTTACTAGTTTTGAGGATGCCAGTGATGCAAATTCTTCCAGTGGCTGGGGGAGTTCCAATCTGCTAAACACTTATGGGGTTGTGCATGCTGTTGGGCAAAACCAGAAGAGATTTAGTTTTTTCTAATTGTATTACTGAAAGAAAGTCCCTGTTCCTTACTCACAGGTCCGATGGGTTCTCCAGGACCACAAGGTCCTCCAGGTGAGTGCTGCATTCCCTTGCTATGGCACCTAGAGGCTAGAGAAAACAAAAATAGTGACAGCTTCTCATAGCTGTTCTTATTCAGCGATGCATAATGGTGAGTGGCATAATTTAAACCCCCCATCTCATTTTTCTGTAGGTCCTCCTGGTCTACAAGGATTTAGAGGAGAAGCAGGTCTCCCAGGTGCTAAAGGTAAGTTTCTCTTCCCCTTGAAAATTAGAGCAGCACTAACTGGTGCGCTTCTTTAGCACCGTTCTGAGTAGCAGCCTTGGCCTGGGCTTGTAGCATTTTGATGCTAGGGGCAAACAAAAACATAAGACTGAGGAAAGGGAACAAGGAACTAAAGTTAGTCAGTGATTGCAAGCAACTATTGAGAAGTACAAGAGACACAGAGGTACTAGAGCAGTGCAGGTGAGGAAACATGGATGGATGGAGCTGTGTTGAAGAAAAGGAATTTGCAGTTCAAGTTTGTCTAATATCAGAGTCTGTATTTCACAGAATCATAGAGTGGCAGGGGTTGGAAGGGATCTCTGGAGATGATCTAGTCCAGCCTCCCTGCCAAAGCAGGTTCACTTAGGGCAGGTTGAATGGGAATGCATCCAGGTGGGTTTTTAGTATCCCCAGAGGAGGAAACTCCACAATCTCTCTGGGCAGCCTGTTCCATTTCCCCTATGATTTTTCTTGATGCATGAAATTCCTCTCCCTTCTGACTTGTTATTACTATTTTTCAATTATCCATATATCTGCAAGGTGAAAAAGGAGCCCCTGGAGCCCCTGGACCCAAAGGTATGTTGATCTATTAGATATCTTTTGTGGATATTTTCGTTAGATTCCTTTAGATATGAATACTGTCCATGGGTATTACCACTATCCTTCTTTGGGGTTTTCTTCCGTGCTTTTGTCAGAAAGCAGACTTGGTTTTCTCTGATGCAAACATTTTACAATGAAACAATCTCACAGAATCCTTCCATTTTTGTCTACCACAGGTGATCAGGGTGAGAAGGGTTCTCGTGGAATGACAGGTCAGTGGATTGTTTTCCTGGAGCAACAGCCTATCTAATATACACATGTATTATTTCAGTCTTCAAGTAACACTATAGCCCAGCCAATCCCAGTTAGCTTTCTGAAAAAGTACAATGATGTTATTTGTTATAGGAGTTTTATTTTTTCACCCAAGTATTAAACAAGTAGTTCCCATTCTTGATTCTAGTAGTCTTGGTAGCAATCTTTGTGTTTAGCTTTAGGGAAATTCTCCCTCATATGCCCTGTATTCATGTCACTGGAGCTTTTCTAATGCCCAGAGACAGTCACGGATCATGAGGCCTGAACATCCCGTCAATGCTGGTTTTCAGTTGCAAAACACCAGATGTTGCTGACAGTCACAAATTGTATCTTCACCAAGATTTGTTCAATTCATTTTCATACCATTTTGCTACAGGTGAGCAAGGCTCAAGAGGAATGCCTGGTCCTCCAGGAGAGCCAGGGGCTAAAGGACCTGCAGGTGGGTAACTGTGAACAGCTGTGTTTATATGTGGGACAATGTCATTCCCACCCAGAGTGTGTTTCCATGAGCGCAGGCAAGGAAACAATATGAGAGTGAATTATACTGGTTGTGATCCTAACTCTTTTCCCTAGATAGCTAAGATTAGTCTGTATAATCAGAAAAGATGTCCTACAGTTAAGTTTCAAGTGAATGTCTTCTGCATCTTCAGTAACTGCAGCTAAGGATTCTTTCAGATGGAAAGTAATGAAAAGCCACTTACTTGTGTTTAGGGCTGTGCTCTGCCTAGTAGGAGGACAGGGCACTATTTGGTGCTATTTCAGCAGACCCTAACAACCTCTTTTCTTTGGACAGGACAAGCTGGTCGTGATGGACAACCAGGTGAAAAAGGTAAGGGATTCCTTTGAGGTAGAAGTGCAGGTACTTTCTGATTTGTCAGGGGGTTGATTTGTAAAAGGAGTGGGAGAAGATAGCAACATATTCATGTTCTGGGATCTTGCTCTCTCAGAACTGTAGAGTCAACCATGTAAGCATGGAACTGAGACGTATAACAGAGCTGGCTGTAAATTTGTGACAGACTTGTTCTTACTACAGAACTCTTCTGTCATTGGCATTCACCTCCCAGACATTGATGCTGAAAATGGCTAGTTGGCTATGAGGATACAGTAGGTAGAAAGTGCTACAGGAGGGCTGGTGGCCAAACTTGAATGGATTAGTAGATTGTAATCTTGTTAATCGTGATTGTATCCCTAGGTGAACCAGGTCTTATGGGAATGCCAGGAGCCCGAGGCCCTCCGGGACTCTCTGGAGATGCAGGACAGCCAGGTAAAAGCTTACAGAGAACAAAAATACTTTTTGTTCAGTCAGGAATGCAGATGTAATTGTAAAAATTTCCAGTCTTAATTTGAAGTTAAGACTGGCAGAGGATCTCTGTACTGTAAGATAGCGATGAAAAGAAAACACACAGGGAATCTAGACCCTTTGTGATCTCAGAGTTGCACAGACTGCAAACAAGAACATCAACTGCTGTGAGCCAACATTCAGTTTGCATACCAGGTGCTAGGCCAATTTACACCACTTGTGAACTGTGTGCTATAGTTTCAAGTAAATGTAATTTTTTTCCCCCTGTCTATCCTTTCCCCACCTGAAATTTGTTGAGGCAGCTTAGAATTTTTGTCTTTTTCTGCCAGGTCTGACAGGACCCCAAGGACCACCAGGTAGGCTTTTCCACCATGTTCTAATTTATCAATGACAGGCTTTGATAGGGGCTCAAAAAATCCTTGTAATTTTCCCTCTGTTCTGCTTGGGGCTTCCAAAGTGATATCCTCAAGGTTTCTGCATCTCCTTTGGTTTTGAGACAGGTTTTGTGGTTGGTGTGTAATTTTTGAGGAATACAGGGCCTTGAAGTGTTGAAAATTTGCCTCTCTCTAGTTTGCAACAAATAACATGTTTCAGTCCCCTGTACATCACTGGGAAGTCCTTCTAAGCAGCAGCAGAAACAGAGGGGAGAGGATATAGCAATAGAGGTGGAAACAGAGGATGTGATGTCTGCAAGCAGAGGTGGTTTAGGGGGGCAAGTCACTGGGGAATTTATCCAGGAGCCTGAGGACAGGAAGGAGTATCTGGAAGAAGCTACAGGTAAATCTAAGGACCAGCAACATCATCCAAGGAGCAGTGGGAGAAGGGAAGCCCTTAGCTATGCCCAGAGACACTACCAGCTCAGTCTGTAGTCCACTGTGAATTCCTCCACTTGCTGTCAGGGATCTGCTTATAGATGCTGAAAGCCAGGGTCTTGAGGAGGGAGCTGCACAAATCAAACTCAACTGAGGTACCTGGAAAAAAAAGAGCAAATAATATTTGCACTAACCATTAAAAATTGTTCTACCTCTTACCAGGACTTCCAGGTGACCCAGGCCGACCAGGAGCTAAAGGTGAGTTTCGTTTCTTCCTTAATACTCGTTTTCTCTCTCCAAGCATTTCATTTTAGAGAGGATTATCTGCTCTGCTGACCAGTCCCTGAATCAACAGTGGCATCTAGTGGCTTTGAGAAGGGAAGGTTTGAGAAACAGATGGTAGCCAAAGCCTCCCTGAGCATACAGAGCAGAGCATCTGCTGAGGCACTCAGCATGGCAATTCTCCACCCAGAAAACCTTAGCAAACCTGCCCTGAGTGTACGAGTATGAGGCCTGTGACTGCAATGGAAACCATGTGCCTGCCTCAGCTAAATCAAGGCCTGGAGCCTATGCTGGCAGATGTAGTGCTTGGAAAGCTGATCAGAGGATATCTCTGGATTAGCTGAGCTCTGCTGCTTCTGCCATGACCCTTTAGTGCTATGACTTCTCAGACAAGAGATCAAGGGCGAAGAGAAATCACATGTTTAGTGAGACGGTGTCATTGAGCTAGTGACAGATCTTCCCCCAAAAAAGAAGTTAATCTTTGGTCTCTTTGTTTTCTTAGGAGGACCTGGAGCTCCAGGAAAAGTCATAAATGCTGGTATGTAGTGCTGCGAGAATTCAAACACTTCTGCTTTTGGAGGATTTTCTCTGGTTTTATGCCTCCTAAATTCATCTTGACTGTGTGTCACACCTGTACTGGGGCTCCCTGTGTTGGAAGAATATGTATACTATAGGATGTGTGATTCCTTAAGAGTAGATTTGTTACATATTCAGTGGATGTGTGTATACATGTGTATATGTGCAATGTGTTTGTGTTTCAGAGGGTTCATCAACTATTGCTCTGCCAGGCCCACCAGGTCCCCCAGGTCCACCTGGCCCCACTGGACCCCCAGGTGTTCCAGGTGAGGAAGTTGCTCCTCCACTGTGGCTTTTGTAGGCAACTTACATTGGTGTGCATCCAGTTCTTAATTTAATGTGTGATGTTTGCCTCTGCCAGGCCACCCTGTCTGGGAGGCAAGATTGCTCAGGCAGGACTCATGGTCCTCACCCTTCCCTGCAGAAAGACCAAGATCTCAGACTGATTTAGGAAGACAGCAGCCTGGGATATGATCACAGGGGGGGAAGGACAGAAAGAAGGGCTGAGAAGATGAAGAAGCTGGGAACACTGTTGTTTTCCTTTGATCTAATGTGTACAAAGTAGTGATAGGTCAAATCCAGCGAGTAGAATCGAGCTCTTGCCTCTCAGGAAAGCAGGCTGGTGTCTAATCCCTTTCCTGGCACTCTTACTGAAATCAAGAAGTGCTTGTTTTCCAGTCTTAGCTTTGAACTCAAGACAGCAGAAATCCCGTATGAGCATCTGCAGATCTTTCCACACACACAGACTCTGGCTAATCATACGCTTGATCAACAGACTCCTCTGTCCCAGATCAGACACCACAGCATGTTGGTGTCAGGCAGCAGAGTTCCTGAGCTCTGGTCCTCATGTCTCTCCCAGCTGTGTAGCTGGAGCTAATCTTGGTAGACCTAGCCTCAATTTGCAGCAGAGAATGTGAGAGGGGGGTTAGGCCTGGTGCGTTTCCATTGTGGTCAGTGACCTTCTGGTTATTTCCCCCGTCTAAGAGACACCAAGCATTTTATTTTCCATCATGTGGCAATTAGCCTCTTCTCTGGAGCTTCAAGTAATACATGGGACAGTGATGAATTCATACCCCATAGAAATTCCATTTACTTGTGCAGACATACATTATTTGATAGTCTCAGTTCTTCTAAAAGACCTATTGATTCCTTCCTGCTACTGTAAAGTACAACTAGGAAAATCTAATGTAGTCTGTTTGTTTTTTTTTCCTTTGAAACCAGGTCCTGTTGGACCAGCTGGTCTCCCTGGACAGCAAGGTACTATCTCCATTAGCTTTGATTCTGCTTCTTAAGAGAACTGCATTTATTAGTTTTCCTTTGTTTCTAATTCTCTCAGCCCTCGGCACAATCCCTCTGCCTTTTGTTTGCAGATTTCTTCCTTTCAGTTCATTTTGCTGTACTATTTGGCTTAATTAATCTTGTAAAGAATTTCTATTCTTTTTTTCTTTCCCAGGGGAATAAGGTGGGTGTATATACTGGGCAAGAGCCAGTATTATGTGGATGCTGCAAATATCTTTTTTCCTTATGTTATTTTTTCTGAAGGCTGGTATTTCTAAGGCATTTTCTCAAGTGTGGTTGTCTTTTTGTGGGAGGGGGTATAGCTGGATACCTCTTGCCAATTTTGAAAGGTGGGAGAACAAACTAGAGCCAAATTGGGAATAGTGTCACTGTGAAACCACTGCCAACTGGACAGACATCTTTTTGAAAGGGTCTGAACAGAGCTGACTCCTAAGAACCTTTCTTAGCCAGTTTTCTATGATCCTGATAGAGCAGTAAGTTCCACATTTGAATACAGTGTCCCGGAGCAAGGGACTGAGCTCGTGCTCCCAGTTCACACAAGCAAAGTCTGAACCTGTTGTCAGGGAGGTGAGGAGTGGGCACAAAATGTCACCCTCTCTCAATTACGTAATTAACTTTCTGTTTTTTTCTTTTTTCCTCAAAAAGGTCCACGGGGTGAGAAGGGATCCGCAGGTGAAGCTGTGATAGAAACTATCAGAACAGAACTCTCGTCATTAGCACCTCAAAGTAAGTGGGCCTGCCTTCCACTCCTTTGCTTGGAGGGTGCCAGTGGCCTCAAGGCCTGCTCACAGCTTAACAGGAGATACCTCTGCCTCTTTCCCCTCATTGTGGCATAGGGCGAGTGTGTGTGGATGTTTTGGTGGTGGGACAGCAATGCCAGCTACCTCTTTTGTCCTCCCTCTTGTCTGTGCATCCCAATGTGCTTTCAAATGGAGGTAAATGGCAGCAGGCCCATGTCACAGAGACGAGACCTAAGGAATGGTGTCTGGTGAACAGTCCCTGACAGCAGAGATGGTCACAGAGCTGTGAGGTTTCAGTCTGCCCTTTTTGCCACTGTGTTTGCACAGGGCAGTTCCCTGTGTAACAGGAACACAGAGCCATCCTAAGAGGAGAATCAGTTTGAAAAGGCACATTAATCTAAGCTGCAGAAATCAACGTCTCTCTGCAAATTAGCAGATTAATTCACAGAGCAGAAAATCCTATTTTAAGATGAAAAAAAGTGGAGCAGAACAGAATGGTTTAGCAGCATCCCAAGAAAAGTGTCTGCTTGCTCTGTGCAATGCTAAATGTGTGGTGCACATCCAGTCAATATTCTTAGGATCTGGCACCTCTGCAAGTGTGCAGGAGAGGTGAGGTAGAGGATGACTTAAAATCTTAAAAGGTCCTTGCCTGATTGCCATCTGAATGGGGTTATGTAGATCCAGACCATGCTTCAGTACTGTCCCAGCCCTCATTCAGGAGTCTTGGATCTCAGCATCACTGAACTTTGAGTTTGTGGCTCAGCATGGAAGTGAGGATACACCTCCAGTCAAGATAATACACTGCAGCTACTCGTTAAATAGTGGCTGTGTAATGTTCTCCTCCCAAAACTTGCCCTTCTTTGAAAGAGTCTTTCCTCTCCTTGAGAGTTCTTTCCCTCCTTCACTAGCCTTTGAGTCCTTTGCTCTTTCCCTCAGCAGCCATTACACTCCTGAGAGATCTGCCTGTTTCTGATATGCTGCCAGCCTGCTCTGCACTGTGTTTTGCTTCATGTCCTAACCTGCATGCTGGCAATGAAACGCATCTCTCCTCTCCCTTCTCTGCCTCAACTTTGGCTCAGATCACCCAGGTCCTGCCTTAGTCCACCTTTGCTTGTAAAAGCTTCTAACAGCAATGTAACAGCAGTGTTTCCATAGCAGCAGTAGCTCCATAGCAACAATTTTCCATTTTTTTGTGTGTGTTTCATTTGCACAGTGCTGGCAGATTTACAAGGGCGAGCAGGGCCACCAGGTCCCCCTGGACCACCAGGTATGTAATGTAGCAGAGCTCAGTATGCAAGTAGGGAGATGCTAACACACATGGCACATTTCTGGGCCATGCAGTTTCCTGAGTAAATATTCTATAATACTCCTGTTTCTTTTGTTATCAGGTGAATCTGTGCAAGGACCCCCTGGACCTCCTGGCCCTCCAGGTAAGAGCTTGCTTCTCTGAACCAAATCTGGAAAGTGGGAGGTTTTTCCAGTGCTTCTATCCTGTACCTTGAGGTATCCCAGATACAGCCCTACTAAGGCTTACTTTAATGGAAGCAGAATTTCACATAGTAGGCTCCTACCAACCAGCAAGATGCTGCCCAAGAGGGGAGATTTTCTTTGGCAGAGGTTTGCTAGCCAGAGTAGTAATTCAAAAAAGTCATACTTTTGGGGAAGACACACAACGTTCTCAAGTCCCCAAAGGAAGTAACTGCAGTTGATTCCATCTTTACTTCTTACTTGTCCAGCCTTAACTTCCAGCTGGGGACAGATGGGGCAGTTCTTAGGATGAGGAAATCCCCATTCCACTTCCTGTAGCACAGATTTCTCTTTCACAGCCAGAAGAGGAGAGGACAGGAGCATAACCCCATTCCTTGCTTCCTGCTCAGTATTAAAGGGGAGCAGGTCAGATGTGTGCTAAAATGAATCTTCCCTTTCTATGTAGTGAAGGCCAGCTGGGATAGGCACTCTGTACCACAAAGAAAGGGATTTCTCTGTCCTATCTCTGCAGTGGTGGCAAATGATAATGAAAAATAGGAACAGATGTGTATGGAGAAAACAATGATACTAGCCTACACTTGGAAATATTTGAGCTATGGCCACGGCTGGGGATGTAGCAGCTCTGACATGCATTTACTTACATTGGTGAGGTTTATCCTTCCTGAAGCCTTTTTTGTGTCCCTTTTGTCTAGGAGAAGGATTGCCAGGACCTCCAGGCCCACCAGGGAGATCAGGATCTTCCATGTCCACCTCAGGTAGGTTCTTCCCACTCATTCGCTTGCCTGTGCCATGGGAATGTCCTGACTGTTGGGGTTCCAGAGAACACATTTTTGGCTAGGACCAGGTGAAGCTTCAGGAAACTTGAGTCATGTTCTCTTGGATGCCATGAAGGAACCTTTTTGTTTTAATTACAGAAACATTCCTCACAGGCCCTCCAGGTCCACCAGGCCCACCAGGTCCAAAGGGAGACCAAGGTGAGTATATCCTGCTGCCTCACCAGCATGCCTCACCATCTAGGATCTCAGCACCTCAGACTGAAAAGAAGGAAGGAAAGGCTTGGAAGTAGAAAGCATCTTGCCTTTCTGTGGCTGTAAGAAAGTTAGCACAGTGGACACTAGGACTCCTGTCTGATGACACACAACAAGTCAGTCTTTGTTGGAGAAATTTATTAGCCTTCAGTCCTGGTGTCAAGGCAATCGCTGTATTCGGATCCCAACTTTGCAAGCCCATTAGATTCAGGAGCATTCAGAGCTTCAGATTTGCCATTAAAGGGGAACAATCTTTTTACAAAATGCAGTGTAGACTTGGCTAAGTCAGTGCAAGGAGGTGGCCTGGTGAAGTGGAGCTTGGCCCTCAGCTGGCAGGAGAACATGGGACCTACTCACTTTGCCCATTCCTGTCCTGCAAACTCAAGGTCGTGATAATGTTCTGCAGTGTGGGCTGGGATGCTGCAGATCAGAACGAAGCAAGTGCTAACACTGCTCCTCTGCTCTTCTGTTCGTAGGTGAACGAGGTCCACGAGGATTCACAGGTAAGGAGGCTTCTAGGAGGCATCAATGGGGTGTAGGGTAGCTTGCCTGTGTATATGACTGCTCCTCCATTTCTGTGTCCCATCCAGGAGAACCGGGTGAGCCTGGCCTTCCAGCATTCTCCTCCCATGGTCAGTATGTCCCCTTTCCTCCTTTGAATTTGTTGCCCCTAGGCTGAAATAAGGAGGCAAAATCCTGCTCTAGCTTAGTTTTGGTGGAGCCAGGATTTTGTCCACACGCTCTATTCCCGTGAATCTCTGACTCTTCTTCTGCAATTGGCAGGTGACAGGGTCACCATACAGGGACCTCCAGGCCCACCAGGCCCACCTGGACCCAAAGGTGAAGTTAAAAGTCTTCTTTCTTTCTTTGCTGGTGGTCTCACACAGCCAAGAGTGGTTGAAACTAAAGGATGGAACAGCCTGGTCCTTTGGGAACTACAGCTGTGCCCACCCATGCCTTTTCAGGCAGAGCAGGACCATGGCAATAGAATTGCTCTGAGCATGAAGCACCTGGGCACATCAGAGAAGGCTCGGGAAAGCTGTTGTGATTTCTTCCTTCTGCTCTTCCCCAACAAGCTGCTATTTCAAGATAGTCATTACTATCTTGGGCTGGGTAGTTACTTCTCTGAGAACATGTAGCTCAACTGTTCTATACAATCGAGTATGCAACATGCAGTGACACTCATTGCAATTGTCTTGTCTCCCTCACTCTGATTTCCAGGTGACGCAGGTGTCCCAGGTGCCCCTGGCATCCCAGGAGCATCTCGAGGTAAGAGGCCAGACCATCATTGCTCTGATATTATCAAGAAATGCTGACAACCTGGTAGAGACTTTGAGAAGGCTCCTTTGGGTTTTACGAGTGTGGATGTCAGCCTAAAGCTGATGGGATTTGAGTTCAAAACCTCTTTTTGCACAGCCTGCCTTACATCAGACAATTTAAGAATTGCAAGTTTTCAATTTCCAGCTTGCTGGGAATCCTTTCAGCCAGAGATGTTCTCATGGGAAATGAGAGAAATGGATTCCAGGTTGGCTAACCGTGTTCCACAAGGAATTAGGGAAGCTGCACTGAATCCTCTAGTGGAAAAACTTCTGATCAGAACAAAAATGCCATTTGTTCAGTTTTAGTTACCCCTCAGGTGGATTCATCTGAATTAAGCTGCTTTCATTCTGAGTAAGAGCATCTCCTCATGCAGGACATTAATGCAGTTTAACAAAAAGTGCATATGGAGTAACTTCAGTGTCCCTCCATGTGAACAAGCCCTCTGCTTCTCCACATTGTGTCCTAGGAATACTACCTGAGGGTGCTGGAAAGACAGACACCTTAAAGAGAGTGAGGTGTCACACGACGCCGTGGTGATAGGAGTCATACTGGGCCCACCTGTATCTTGCAATGGAGATGAGTGAAGAGGTTCTTGAGCTGGCATTGCCCAGGCTGGCTGGTGTTGGGAGCAGCAGGGCAGTAGGGTTAGCCTGATGAGTGTGTTTTGGATCTCCATCTGTATCTCTGCACAGCTTTGCACTCTGGTGCACAAGCTGAGCAGGTCTGTCAGTAGGAAGCCAGGGAGGTCTCTGAACGCAGCCCTGAGGAGCTGCACAGACTGAATTATAAAATGTCAAATTAACTGAAGGTGTTCTACTGCCTAATGGCCCATGTTCAAACTATGTTTAGAGATGGAGGGGGAGCCCCTCCATAGTCCATTAACAAAGCTCTTTCCAGGCCTGCGGGAAGGGATCAATGAAAGCACACTTTAGCATTGCTTGGTCTAGTGCAACCATGCTAAAAATGCTCCTTCTCCTTACAATGCTTTCTGTAGGTGGATCCAGACAAATTCAGGGACCCCCAGGACCTCCTGGCCCACCTGGTCCTCCTGGCCCAGGTGGAAGTTCATCTCAAGAGATTCAGCAGTATGTCACTGACTACCTGAAGAGTGAGTATAATGAGAGGTTGCCATAGTTCAGCAGATGCATACTCACCTCTCTTTTGCTCTCTGAGCCCCTTGTCACTCTCCCTGTAGAAACAGCAGCTCTACTACTATGGAGTTATTTCTGTTGAACACTGTGAAGGGCTGTTGCTCACTCTGGCCTCTGCAGAACTGTCCTTCTGTTGGCCTGCTTTTTGCCAGGAGAAGAGGGTCCAGTAATTGTGTAAATGGCCATTGTCTTCCCTCTTGTGATGTGAGAATATCTTGCTCTTCCTACCTAGGTGACAACGTAAGACACTATTTGACTGGTGCCCAAGGCCCACCAGGTCCTCCAGGCCCACCTGGAGTCATCACAACTGCAGATGGCACAACCTTTGATTATGCAGAGCTGGCTACCCGTGTGATGAGCTATATGACAAGTAAGTACCACATTGGTAAGCTCCATGCTGAGTCACGTGCTCAGCTGAGCTTGTGCAACGCTTAGGAGGTGGGAACCAGAAGAGAAACAATAGTCTCTAAATAGCAACACTCCAACCCAGTTATTCGTTTTCTCCAGTCTTGACCCCGGACTCCACACAGCTGAGGCAGCCTCTGAGCCTTGTCCCATCTTAATGGTTAGGTCAACTAACAGTTGCTGCTGCTGTTTAAATGTCTCACATGAAACATTAGCCGTAGACCCTGTAATGCCCCCGAAACTGAAACAGGTGATTCTATTTGATATATGTGGTCTCAAGCATTCTGGGACTGTCTTGTACACTTGGGGCCCTCCTAAAGTAGATTGTATTCCCAGAACTTTTAGAAGTAGCCTGGAGTTTCAGTCAGAAGAACACAGACCTCATAGCTGTGAAGATGACCAGGATGTGTGAGACACCAACTGATTCATGGTTGTGGGCATAGGAAGCCCATTCCGCCAGTTAAACTGGATCTATTCAGCTTTCCTTTGTCCTTGCCCCTCTTCACCGTCTGTCTTACCCTGCCTGATATAAAACCCTTTTATTCCCCCAGGCTCTTCAGATCGCTATCAGTCGTTTGCCAGTTCGGTATCAGCCACATCCATTCTGTACCAAGAACTTTTGAACCTGCTACAGAGTAAGTGACACTCAAGGGAAACATGGGGGTTGGGAACAAAGCACCCCAGGAGCCTGGAGACCTGTCCTTCCCTTCCAGTCTCTTGTCTCCAACTGGAGTTACCAGTAGCTGCTTCGGAGAGCAAAGGCCTGCCATAGGTCCTGCTGAGCGACTTGCAATGTCTCCTTCCAAGTCCTTTGGAGACACATTTGTGTGTCTCGTACTGGAGAGTTTGTGTGCTTTCCAGAAGCTAGACTTTCTTTCCTGTTTGCTTTTCATACCCATTGTTGTAACTCTGCGGTTTCCCACTCTCTCCCCTCCCTTCCCCTCCTTGGATCTTTAGGTGGCGTCTACCTATGTCCCTCCTTTTCAGGAATTCCCCACAATTCCCCCATCTCCCACTAAACCTTGGGCTTCTACTTTCTAGCTTCCCCACTCCTCCAGCTCCTCCTGTTCCTTCTGGCACACCCCAAAGCCTTTGCTCTGTCTTTATTCTTAAGGTTAGGATACACAGCTCTGTGTATCTTTCAACATGGTCTTTCCTAGCTGAGACACTTTTTATTCCCTTTACCCAAGATATTGTGCAGGGTGTCCTGAAGAAACAGAGCACAAGGAGATCTCATCCTTCTCAAACTCTGGGTTGTAGGAGGTTCCCAGCCCTGTCACAAGTGTTTCTGACACCACATGCAGGGCAGTTCACACTTGGAAAAGGCGGAGAGGGGGGAAACGAACTTTGCATCTATAGGTTTTGATGATCCACCTAGAGGGGGGGTGGAGGGAGTGTCTAGCTCCCAGGCTGGGAACCACTCACACCTGACATGTTTGCAGCAGCTGGACAGGCTTAAAAGCTGCCTTTTTCATTTCCAGGAGAAGAAATTCGTCAGTATCTAATTGGACCTCAGGGCCCACCAGGACCTCCTGGACCAGGGGGAGATGGCATGTCTCTGTCACTGGATTATGACGAGCTGACCAGACGGTTTATCAGCTACTTGACAAGTAATGATCTTTATTAGTGTTCATTTCCTTCTGTTCCTTTGGGAGCTGAGCAGAAAGCTCATGTTGTCAGTGAAAACTCTTCCAGTGTTAACCGTGTGAGTTCCTATGTAGAGAGACCTTCTCCCAGGGATTGAGAGAGGCTTGGAAGAGATCAAAGATACCCTATAGATAAGATACTATCCCTGGACTCTAGTAATGAGTTCTTGCTTTGCTAAAAACTGAGTTTAGGAACATAATTTAATCTTAGCCATCTTAAAGTCCCATCAACACCTTCAAGTGCCTTTTATAACCCTCTTCCCACTGGTTGTGTGTCCAGGATATATCTGTCTGTGGAAGAGTTGATCTATGCCCACTTTGTGTTGAGGCATCTCAGGCAACAAACTCTTAGAAGTTTAAAGTTAGTTGAATCAAATTCCACCTTTCTGCTTCATTTTCATTTTGTAGAGGGGTAACATGGCATGGAAGAGCTGTTGGAAAGAGGACTCTGGAGCATCCCCAACAGCAGTGCTAAAATGTCTATTCCTGGTAGCTGCAACTATCATCCACTTAAAAGCACAGCCTAGTCTGTGCTTAGTCTGAGCTGCCCTCGGAGACCAGATCTCACTAGTGGGCTGCTCCAAAAATGGTGAGAATTTCTGCTTTGGCTCTGGAAGCAGAAAACTGCTGTTTATCAGCAGCACCCCAACAGCTCCTCAAGCAGGACAGCTACATTATCATCAAAGATATTTCATTAGAGCAGATCACAAAGGTGCAAAGGTTTGCACCAGAGCTGCTTGCAGACACAAGCATCAGCCAGTGGGTCACAGCTGAGTTGTATGTCCTGGGGTGTTCCTCCTACCCTGACCCATGTCAGGGGTTCATGAGATGTGCAGAGCTTTGACAAGAATAGAGGCCTTATGCCTCCCTGCCTACCCTTATGTGGGATTAACGGGTCAAGCTTTAATTGCACGTCCAGAACAAGGCTTGTACCCTTGTTCCCAGCACAAGCTACTGATAAGACCACTCCACCCTGCAGGAGTCCCTCCTGCACTGCCTGGGAACAAGCCCTGCAGCCTCTGCTCCCACCATAACAGCCTGCTTTGGTAATGTGCTACTCTTGGCTGTGTTTGATTTTGCAGCTTCTGGGATGAGCATTGGGCTCCCTGGACCACCTGGGCCTCCAGGGACACCTGGTGTATCTTACAGTGACCTGACAGCGTACCTGCGAAGTAAGCCACCTTCGGTACTCCCCTGCCATGGACCCCTGCACACCCCCAGGATCTTTTTGTACAGGCTTAGTCACAGAATTTCCCCTTCTACCCATCACAACAAATAACCCTCTATAAGACTCTGATGGTCCCTCTTCCTCAGTAGCACTACAGGCCTCCTGGGCTCTGCCGGGATCTGCACAGACCATGAGGGGCTGTGTACAGACCACCATGCTCCTGTGGAGAGCAGCAGCAGTGAGCTGCTGTCTTGAGGTGGGGTTGGATGAGTCCTTCGTCTTCTTCAAACTCTGCGTGGTGAAGGCATTTCTTATGCCACTTTTAAAATGTAAATTTAAAAACTTAGGGACTTCTACCTTCCTTGGGATCTCCTGACTTCCCAATGTGATGTCTACACGCAGGAAGGCTACACCAGAAGGTGCTGGGGAAGAAAAAAGCACCTTATGCTTGGCTGTAGCTGGCATTACCTGTGTTGTCAGGGAAGGTTCTTCAGGGTTGCAGTGGTTTAGGTGACTCCTTTTTTTCCCTTTTGTCTTACAGACTCTGAATTCAGTGGTCTCGTCGGGCCTCCTGGTCCTCCAGGGCCCCAAGGACCTCCAGGGATCCCTGGATCACCAGGTGCCTCTCTGGAGGATGTCTCTGCTTACCTACAAAGTAAAGCACTCTGTGTTTCTTACAGCTGGCAGGGAGATTGTTTGTAGGTGCTGGGAGGGTTGAGGCTGAGATTTAGCTTACCAGGGGCATGACTGCCCACTGAGAATGAGGGCACTTAAAAAAACAAAAATCAACATCAGCTGGCAAGTGATGAAAGTTGGGGTTGGAGCCTTTAAACTTTCAAGATCCCCAGATATGTGTGATTTTTCTTGTCCTCTCACTGCTGGAAAGTAATTCTTCCTCTCTCTCAAGGTGTGGGATACTCCTCCCTCTCTGGAGTCCAGGGCCCACCTGGCCCTCCTGGCCCTCCAGGACCACCAGGCTTCTCAGGAACCGGCCTCCTGTCCTATGCTGACATCACCAACAGCGACGAGTTCAGGAGTGAGCTGATCCAGTACCTGAAGAGTAAGGGGATGCCATCCAGCCCCCCTGCACACCCCAAAGCCATGCTTTGCTATGAGTAGGCTGCTGGCTCTGCCACAGTCCTGTAGGAGTCTTCCCTGCACTGGGGCTGCAGTCACAACTTATCTCTACAGCCAGGACTATGCTGCACCCCATTGGCTTGTCTCCTCTCAGCCCTAAGCAGTCCATGGTGTGAGCCAAAAGGGGCAGGTGCTGGGCAGTGACAATTGGCCTGTACTAACAGTGGGTCCCTAGGAAGATCACCTGCAGAGTTTTGCTGTGGGATGGAGGACAGTACTCAGCCAGCTGTGAAGCAGCATTGATCTGAGCTCTCATGCTAGCAAGTCATCTAGGGCAGCCTTTCAAACACATGCGCATCTTCTCACTTCTGGGAGACTGGTCACAGAATGGCTGTTTTGGCAGAGGTGCTGAAATTGCCCTGAGTGGAGGGCTCCCTTCTACAAAATCAGTGGGCATGTTTCCAAGATTGGGCACCCAAAACTGTGGGAGAGATGGGAAGGAGGAGGGTGTCATGCCATCTGTAGAGATCAAGGTTGACATATATGCCCTGCTGCCTGAGAAATGGTGCTGGATAAGGGTTATGGTGATGATTGGCGGGACAGAATTTCATACTTCAGTCTTCATTCAGGGAAGCCCAGGACATCTGCCCAGCCTGAAGGGCCCAGGTACCCCAGTGTTCCTGAGGTTCTCCCTTTTGTATTTTGCAGGTGATGAAGTTCGAAGTTACATCTCAGGTCCGCCTGGTCCCCCTGGGCCACGAGGACCACCAGGACCCAAAGGAGATAGTGGCCTGGTGGCTGGGTCTATGTCTTCATCATACCAAGGGTTACGGGCTTCTGAGCGGTTGCATGGAGGATCCCTTGGTGCTGAGGGATCCCATGGAGGATCACTGGGCACAGGCAGCTCATATGGCAGCTCCATGAGCAGCATGTCATCTTACAGTGCCTCAGTGGGCAGCGATGGCTTTTATGATGCCTCCATGGGCAGTGATGGGTCTTTTGATGGGGTGCTGACAGAGGAGGAACTACACAGAAGATCAGCAGATTCAAGCAGATCCTACAGCAACTCCTTCACTGGTTCCCTAGATTACAACGAGCTGGCACTCCGCGTGTCAGAGAACCTACAGAGTGAGTGGAATGCCTGCTTGTCCTCACCCTCTCTGTCCCAGCCCACAACTCCTAAGCCCCTGTGCCCAGTGTCATGCTGTTCACTTCCCTCACCCTTCCTGCTCCCTGCCACTCTGCCTTACACCTTCCTGTCTACACATCCAGCCAGTTTTCCCAGAGCTCCTTTCAAATAATATCTTTAATTTTTCAGGCCGAGGTATTCTCCAGGACCTGATGTCTTACACTGCACAGGGACCTGCAGGTCCCCCAGGCCCTCCTGGTCCCCCTGGTATCAGCAGGGTTTTTGCATCTTATGGCAATGTCACTGAGGACCTCATGGACTTCTTTAGAAGTAAGTGACATACTAACTTGGTGTTTCTGGCTCATGCATAAGAGGTCTCTCCAACCTCTCACAGACCTAGTGATCTTTTCACCTTTGTGTGCTGCAAAAATACAGTCAAGATACAAAGCTGGAGGCAGATAGTCTTTCCATCCCCTCCCTCACTTGCTGGGAAGGTGCAGTCTCATCATTAGGAAGGACATCAGGATATCCCACTACTCAGGAAACTCATCCTAAACCCTGAAGGCCACTGTGCTTGCAGACCCTGTGGCCCACTTCAACATGGCTGGGCTGGCACGTGTTGAGCAATATGCGATATCTGCTTGCTCTGTTTTCAAATTCCCCTCCCTGAGTGTGGGCCAGCCCCAGCCCTGGTGACAGCCAGGACACCTGGAGAGGATGTCAGAGTGGTGCTGGTGGAATGAGATCACAGCCTGCCCCTGGGACTTTGTTGAGACCAAAACCTTTTTTGAAAAACTTGCTGTCAGTCTAATCCTATCTGACCTTAAGAAATGTCCTTCCCATGTGACTCCCTGCTTCTCTGAGCACAAAGCCTTTTGCAAGTGGTTTGTCCCACTCATTCATCATCTCTTTCATTTCCCTCTCCAGCACATGGTGCCATCCAAGGACCACCCGGTGAAAAGGGGGAGAGGGGCTATCCTGGACCCAAAGGTAAGGCTTGCCATCCTTTCTCTCTCCAGCCCTGCAACACCAAGAAGCAGCACTGTGTCCACAGAGATAGTTGGCACAGGGCTGCTCAAGGTACGACCTCCCCACAGTGGAGGTGGCACCTTCAGGATCTCAACCCAAACATCGTCCTAACTTGGTCTTCCCTACCCTGGCCTGTCCCTGTTTGCGGGCCAGTCTTGCTCAGGGGCAAACTTGATCTTCTCGATTCCTTCAGGTGACCCTGGACCGATGGGCCCGCCAGGACGTCATGGGCACAGGGGACCAAAAGGAGAGAAAGGAGAGAAAGGTATGAACATCTGCCATCCCCAGGAGAGCAGGGTTTGCCTGTTGGGAGTAGAGAATTCCCCAGTTCTCTGGGAACTGCTGGAAAATCCCCATGGCCCCATTTTTTTTTATTTTGCATTTTTGTCATTTTTACCCCACGTGAACATTTCAAATAACCCTTCTTTTGACTTTCTTGTCCCCAGGTGAACAAGTGTACATTGGCAGAAGAAAAAGAAGAAGCGTTGGGGTTTAAGGGAAAAGGCAGCATTCCCAGCAGCCTCTAGAGAATTAGCCTGAACCTTTCACTGCCTTAATGCTACAACGTCCCTGCCACTCAGCTGCCCACTTAGCCATGATAGCTCAGTGTGGCTGCTGAGAACTATTGGCTCTTCTACCTGCCCTGACCTGGGTATTTGCTGCTGTTGCTGATACTTGGCTTAGCATCCCTGAGTTCCCAGGCTTAGATGTCTCTGGGCTGCCAAGGGCTTCCTGTCTTACCTAGTCCAGGCTTCTTGTATTACTCCCAGCTATGTTAAGAAGTGGTGTTTTGTTTTTAACAACTATCCAGCTATCCGGAAAAAAAAAAGAAAAAAACAATCCCTCTGATTTTTCAGAGATCAGATTCAGCCCACAGGACAAAAGGGCCTGTAAGACCCTGGGACTAAACTTGCTCGCCATATGGTATTTCCTCTCTGCTGGGCTATGTTGAAGCAGGTGCTGGTGAGACTGGGGCTTGAAGGTCTCTGGGAAAGGGCTCACTGCACTGAGGCACCCCCAGGAGTGACCTGCATGAGACACAGCTGAGCCTTGCCAGTTCCCAACTGCTCTGTCTTCCCCACCAGCACCGGGACACTGCCAGTGCCTGCCTGATAGTCCCCACTGCAGAGCTTCCAGACCCCTGGGGGCAGCCCCAACTATCACCCCAGCGCATGACTCGCTCTGGAAAGTGGTGTCCTCCCAGCTCGGAAGTGTTGCCATGCTCTGATGTTCCGTGTGCATTAACCCCACTGCTGGCAAACTGCTGCTGGCAGGGCTCAGACAGCACCAGGGTACAGCATGGGGCAGCAGGTGCTTTGTGATGCCAGCTTATAGCAGCACAGTGAGACAGGACATGCCCAGCGACTGAACTGAAGCACTTTTAAATGTAATTTGTTCATCTTTTAAAAAAGTATTTTTGTATTTTTTCTCATTTTTAAATATTGGGAAAAATAATTTTTAATGTAAACTGCCCAAGTAAAGTGTTTTTCATCCCAGGCTTGCTTTATCCATCAGTTACAGCTTCCCTGTGACTGGGGCAGACACACCATGTGGTTCTGATGCTTGTTCTGTTTTTTATGTTTGGTATGTGACCCAAGCAGATGCTGAGCTGCAGCTCAGGTGCCAACAGTTTCCAGTCACATTAGGGTCTCTGTGCGTTGTCTCAGGGTCCTACAGACATCATGCTGGTCTCCTCCCAAATCACTAATGATAGGATAAGAAGAAATGGCCTCACATTGCATCAGGGGAGGTTTAGATTGGATATTAGGAAGAAATTCTTTACTGAAAGAGCAGTTAGGCACTGGAACAGGCTGCCCAGGGAGGTGGTGGAGTCACCATCCCTGGAGATGTTTAAAAAACAAGTAGATGTAGCACTTGAGGCTATCGTCTAGTGGTGGGGGAGATGTTGGGATGAAGGTTGGACTTGATCCTAGAGGTCCTTTCCAACCATGATTCTGTGATTCTATGATGTCCTTCCTCGCAGAGAGGCAGCACTCCTAGAGTGCAACTACTTTGGTACTGGGGGAAGCCGGGGGGCTGGGTGGTGGCTGATCTCCACAGTAGAGCAAAGGCCCATGTGGAGCAGGTCAGTTTTCAGAGCATCTTGTAGTGTTTGCCAATAAAGCCTCGTCCTGCTGGGCAATTTATACTCCCCACATAGCTCTGATGAGATGAGACATTTCCTTTCAATTCTCTTAAAAACAACAGAAGCAGAGTAGGTGTCTCTCCTTGTCTGAAGCCATCCCTGAGCAACTCGTGACCATTGTTCTGTGCTTGCAGGTTGTAGTGCAGGGCAGGATTAGGCAGCTGAGAGCTCTCTAACTTCCCAGTTGCTTCGTAATCCAGCCTGCTGCGCTTGGACCCAGGCTCAGGGGGCTCCTCTCCCCCACAGCAGAACCTCTTTCCTATGCCTGTACCTGAGGGGCAAGGGGGGCTGTCACAAAGCAGGGCCCCATGGACTGGGGGGCAGAAACTGGAGCTCCTACAACCCCAAGTTGAATTCCTGGTGACAGGGCAGTCACTGAAAACAATGTCCTTTTAGGTTCTTCCCATACACTCAAACATGTATTTCATGCAAGCTTTCCATCAACAAAACAGAGGCCATCTCAGCAAACTGTGATTTTTATTGTATTTACAGCAGAATTATTACAATATTCTACAGAAAGCCATGAAATCAAATTACTTTTTAAAACAAGACAAAAAAAACCCCAAAACAACAACACACCCTGTTGCGTGGCTGCTACTGCAAGTTCATTTCCATGAGCTGTACCTACAGAGACCCTTCCCCAGTTATTCATCCATCTCGTGACTTTTGGTTGCTTTCCACAAGGCAGAAAATAACTTGGTTTGCAGTTAACACAAAACATTCAACAAACTGCTGGGATGAGAGGAGGGTGGAATGCCTCAGATGCACATGCTTTACCACAGAAGATCACTCTGCTTGGCTTTCTTACAGAAGACGGGTGTGACAGTTCAATATTGCAGATCTCACTCAACATCCCTTTCTGGTTTGTTTCCACCATTTTAGGATTCATAACCAGTAAGAAAGAGGCTTTACCACCTAGCTTAGTAATTGTGGAAGAGATTTTGGAAAATTAAGAGCACCTCTGAGCTCTGCCCCTCCCTTCTGCTTTCAATCCAGTAGAAGCACATGAGCCTTTATTCAGGAGCTGGTTTTGTGCATGTTCTTAGTTCCAAGGTTGTCCTCTTCCTCTGGCACCACTGACTGCACTAATGCCAGAAGTAGCTACAGAAATGAAGCATGAGGATTGAGGCAAGGAAGGGGGATGGAGAACAACTAAAAGCTCTGCAAGCAATATAGAGAAAGTGTAAAGTTTCTTTTGTCTTCTCCTTCCCTTTATCTGTTCCCATCTTTTTCAGACCAAAAACCAACAGGCCATGCTGGCCCCTGGCTTGCCTGTGAGCAGGGAAGGTTAATTCTCTCTGACTTTGTTTCATTGTGAAGATGGCAGAAATAGTCTGGGAACGGGAAATGCACCTGGACACATCAACACGAGGGGGTTTCTGAGGTCCAAAAGTACAGATTTTGAAGTAAAATGATCAGATCGTAAATGCTAAGAAAAAAAGCAGAAAGTTATCTACATATTGACTGTCCTAAACCCTGCCCTGTCCTAGGAGCTGCAGCTACACAGCAGCTCTGAACATCAAGACTACCTAGAAGTGGACTTAATTTCTTGATTTTTAAAAAATCTTATTCGAATCTTTCCTATACCAAAGCATCCTTAAAACCCTTTCAAGACAGATGCTGTTTCAGGTGGAAAATCAACTTCCTATGTGATACTGCCATCACAAGAGACAGTGTGGTGTGATGAAAGTCATCACCTTACTGCTTTGCTTGGCTCTTAGTGAAGGTGCTAAGTTTTACTATTTATTAAGAAATAAAATTCAGCAGCGTGGAGTTATAATAGAGAGAGTCCTCTAGTGCAGAAGAGTAATTTTTAAACAATGTTATTGATTAGATACTGAATACCCATTAATATAATTTTAAAAGGATATTAGCTTAAAACATTGTCTGAAAGGAAGGATGCAGCTCGGAATGACTATCAGTATTTTAAAAGTAATCTGAAAAAATCATTTTGAGTGAATGCTACCTCTGAACCGCAATTTGGGTGTCAGTTCAATTAAAGGTTTTCCTTTAGAAGATGTTAATGAATCAAATCTATCTCATCAATCATAAGAACAACCTCAATATCCTATCTTTTCATGGCATACATGATATGCTTCTCATGTATTCAGCAGAGACAGCAGAGTGCCCTTATAAACCAATTTTTTTTTTTTAATGGGAATTGGAGAGAAACAAATGCTGAAGTGTTTCCCCTTCACCAAAGTGAACAGCAAAGCTCCTCTGGGCCTCCAGGAGGCCAAAGGCTGAGACAGAACCTTCCCTCCACAGCTGGTGACCCCTCCTCAGACAGCCCCTTTCATGTGAGATGCAGAATTTATTCAAGATACAGAATCTCCTAAGAATAGGGGCAGCAAGACCACCTGAGGTGGCAGCCAAAGATCTCCCTTGGCTACTGGTAGCACTGCATTAGCAGAGGACTACAAGATCCTGAAAACAAGATGAGTTCTAGTAACTGCTAGCCAGTGTTAAAGCCACTGGCTCCTGCACTTGCAAGGCCCTATCCCAAGGATGTGACTTAGCTGGTGCCAAAATCTGCTCTCAGAGCTCAGGAAGAACAAGTTGTGCAGTCTGAACCTGCCAGAGGCCCTGGAGGCAGTTTTCTTGTGAGAATCGGTTGTAAATACAAGAGGACAACTAATACTGCACTGCAATTCATGCCTTTGAATTCATGGCTTTGTTCTGGTGGCCAGTATTTATGATGCAGCGAAACACAACAGAGAGCAAATACTGATTTGTGATAATCTTTTGAAGGGCATGTGGGGAAAATGAGATCTGCCAAACACTCCCTAAGAAAGCACATTGTTTGGGCTAAGGAAAATACACCTAATACCTCAGAGATGGAGCTTCTCTAACATTTATTTTAGGGAGGTGACATGTGATAGTAGAGAGATTGGATTTTGTATCTCAGGAGATCTCTTCCAGGCCTATGTGAAACTAACTAAATTTGAATGGAATTTTCTGACATGGATATAATATTGTACACCTCTTTCATGTTCTGCAATACTTAAACCCAATTTTATCAATCTAAATGTGTAAATACCCATACTTGTTCCTCTTAATCTCCCAGAAAAGTATCTCATCACGCTCAGTATCAATTCTCGGCACAGTTCACAAAGCCACAGCTGCTGAACAGAGCTCCCCACCTGGAGACCTGACCAGGCACCTGCTGAGGCTTCAACCGCTACGTTCCAGCCCTCCTGTTACACAGAACTTGGCCACTTACTGGTACAATTTCCAATGGGATCAGATTGCAGGGGCTTCTGTGAAAAGGATCTTCAAATCAAAAGTTTAAAAGATTTAGACAGAGGTAAACAATATGCCAATATATATATTAGCAGGTTATCACCGAAACTGCCAAAAACATAAGGTGACGGTTAACATTTCCCTCTGAGGACTTAGCGTGGATGAAGGCAGAGATAACCCCGAAGGGGAAACCTGCCTGCCCTGTCTGCTCCCCAAGTGAAGCACTGAGCCTAATTGATATGGAATTACAAACAAATTCTGTTAAATACAGAGGTGAAGATCATTTAGTGTTATTTTAGTGACATCAATTTATGATGGTAGAACTTAAAAAGTAAAAAGGCCTTCAATGACGTTTTTCACCCAACCAAAGAAACAATTTGAAGAACTTTGCCTTTACCAACAGATAACATTCTAGAGATATGGTATGTGAATTTACAACAGTACGCAATACACATTTATATAATAAAATGCCAGAAATTAAGGGTAGCTATTAATGTAATTATGCTATCAAAAAGTTACAAAATTTAAATTAAACATGCATTTCTCAATTAATTTTTTTTTTTTTGTACTGTGCTGTAAATTAAGAGTCTTCATTGAGAAGGTATCAGTTCACCATCCAGGAATTTCAGCATCCAGGATTTCAGCTACACCTGATGAAAGTCCTGTGTTAGTCTGTGAGCTCGTTCACATGCATCAATAACTGTTCCCATGAAACGAATGTCGTGTGATGGTCACCAGGCGCACAGTCAACACAAGCGAGCAGAACAAAATGTTTACAGTTGATACTCAAAGAGATGAGAAAGTCAGGCCTCAAATGACAGAAAGCAAATCTTATCGTACAAACTGAACTGCAGCATAACAAAATCCAGCTTATAACACTGCCTCGATATGACTCCAACTCTAACTACCCAAAGGAGTGCAGGAAAAGCGACCTATTGCAATTCTATTTCCCTACCAGCTACATGAGAAACATTCCGGATTTTTTCCACTGCAGATCAGTCAAGTAAATAACTTATTGTACATCTATGAACTTGAAAAATAAAAGCTGCCTATGTTAGTACGTGGCAACACAAAAGCAAAAAACCCAGCTTCGTAAAGTAGTATGTCTATATATTTAACTTAAAGCTTTCTATAAAATAAAATGACTAAAATAATAAAAAAAATCCAATCTAACACCTCTAATCAAAACAGCCTTTAGCCACGGTTCTTTATAAATAGGACCATCCATCCACCTCCACTTTTCTGATGGAGTTTAACTGAACAGGCTTTGGTAAGAACAGAAAAATGGCTCTACCCACTCAAGGGGCAGTTGGAGAACCCCCGCGCCTTTCGCACACCGCTTCCTACAAAATACATTCTACAGTTTTTCCATTTGTAGAACTAACCACCTGTAATAGCTAAGGAAAATATTAAACTGTGCATTTTAAAGTTAGCATTTCTTTCACCTTTACATATTTTAGTGCAAAATATTTTAGGGTGAGGATTTACAACAAAAATGGCAGTAGCAGCAAGAAATCTGGTTTGTACAGTAACAACAATGCTAAGGAGTTTTGTTTTTTTTAAATGACAAAGCACTATCCTGTTGCCAGGATTCGCATATCTAAGTGTTTCAGGCACTGTATTAATTAAACTAGCACCCCATTTCATTATGGAACTAATGGACAAAATGTGTCATGGAGATCAGCTCAGTTTAATTTATGCCAGAGGTTTCTTTTTAAAGAAGTTGCAAAGGGTTTTGCTTTTACCAATCGTGTTGAAACATAAAAGGGTTTATTTTTCTGATTATTGGCATGTTCTGAGTAATTAGTTTCAGTCCTTGCCATGAAGACACTGTTCAATGGCAGTTTCAGTTGTGGAATTCTCTCATGGAGAAATCAGATGCTTAAAAACACAGTAGCTGAACTAATATTACACCGTTAAAATGTTCACATGAGAAACCATTTTTTGTGATCAGAAAGAATGTAATTAATATTTTAGGCTTAAAGTCAAAACAATAGATTACCTACTTTTTGAGACCAAGATAAAACCCCCACTTATTCTTGAAACATCCAAAGGACATAATATTACCATTATACACCAACATCCTTTTCCTTTTCTTCCATTCAGAGAAGTAAAGAAACTGATCGTGACACTGATTGTCTCCACTGAAACCAAAAAGCGCGAGGTCCTCTGATGTACACTGCAGATTAAGTCAGGTCAGACAGTGAGGATGGAGAATTCCAAATATGAAAAAACCTACAGCAGGTCCCAGAGTTACGACCCAGTGGAGTGAAGGCTGGGGATCGGATAGAATTTGGAAATCCGGCTTTGTGTGGAAGGGTTAAGGCATTCGGACTCGCCAGTCATTTTAAAGAAAACTTCCTGCTCCTGCAGTTTTCTGGCAAATTCTTCTTCCAGCGTCTAAAACCAAAATCAGATCGTCATAGGATTTCAAGGCCAAGTACAAGAAACCTGTTATACTGGCGACATACTGTCTGATACAACATAGTAACTTCACTCACAATCACACACACACACAAAAAAAAAAAAATCACCTAGCAGTTGGGAAATTGCAAGATGACCAAGACAGAGCAAGTTCAGAACATCATCTGCCTGCAGGACACTCTCTGAACTGTGTCAAAATCTGGAACTTTTCAATTTAAAATAAATCATAACCCCCAAAACAGCCTCCACCACCCTATAATCTATTATTGAGCCCTCCATTTCTGTAGTAACCTGCTCACTTCAGAAATACATTCCCAAAGGCAGATTTACTTCCAACTAAGGAGTTTTCTATGCAAACACGCCCCCCTGCACTGCAGGAGGGAACAGGCAAGAGGGTGGTAACACACGAGTCTTTTTTGTGGCACGTGCCCTCTGCTCAGCTTCTGCATGTTTTTTAAACTGCAGCAGTTTTGCACAATAGCTCGATTCTCCTCTGCACAACTTTTTTGCATTGTCTGTATTTGCTAGATCCAACTCCTGATTATTTTCTGATTCATAAACTGCTCTGAGTTACCTTTTTTCTGGGTCTCAATTTCTCTCTCCATTCCTTCAGTTCTTGGCTGTGCTCTTCATCCAGCTCTTTCAGCTTCTGAGTCTCATGCTCAACCAGTAGATGGCATTTTTCATTCTTGAAACAAGATAAAGATAATCCTCATGTAAAACTAATTCAGATTAGGCAACTCAACATTTGTACAGAGACATATGTTGTCCTAATTCTTTTTAATTAGCTTATTCTGTGTAAATAGTGACGTGAATAATTACAAGATAAAAGTATGTTACAAGGCTGCATTATCAAAAGCTGATCTTTCCATCAGAACCAATTGAGATAAGAAATACTTGTAAATCCAAATACGCTGCTGAGTCTCATTAAGGCAGCAGCTGACAGTGCTATTCAAAACTGTGGTTCACTGCCTAATAATGCTTTTCAAGGTCATATAGCATTTCTGCTTTGCTTTCTAGAGACATTTTCTATAATTTCTTAAAATCAATTACATTAAAATGGAGGCCGTTTTTTGGAAATATTTCAGCTCTTGGTGCCAAGGAGCTGAGACTTCTCTCTAGAGAGGAGAGAACTGTGCTGGCAGAAGCAGCCTCAGAGTCGCCTTATAAAAAGGAAAAGGATGATCAAACCACACATCAGCTTTTTTTCCTCTCAGTAAGGTACACATGCATCTACCTAACTTTCAGAGGACTTTTGAAGCATGGCTAAGAAAAAAATTAAGTATTTAGCTACATCAGATTTTTGATTTTTAAGAGAACTTGGCAGTGGCAGTCTCTAATCCCCACACTCTTGTTTCTAGGGTTCCAGTCCCAACTGGGTCTAATGCAGAGTACAAAAACACAGGAACAAAAATGCCAAGCGCTTGGCTAGACCCGAGTGCAGCTGGGGGCCAATTTTCCTTGGGGAAGCTCAGAGTAGCCCCAATCTGCTCAGTTTTACTTGAGCTGGAACTCTCACAAGACTCCCACGGTACTCAGGGATTTACTGAGGCGCATTAGCAGCATAGTCAGGGACTGTTCTTGCAGGATGTAGGAAAGTGAATAGAGTAGAACTGGCTTCAGTGGTCACTGGAAGATTTCTCAATGCAAAGGTTATCAGCAGGTAACCATTTAATGCTTTAAAACTGCCTTGTGCACCTGAATCGGGGAAAAGCCGATTTAACAGAAAAGGAGATCTGGCCTCTGGTATACAGCAGCAATTTTTACAAAATGCATACCAAAAGAGACAAATTAGAGCTCCTTATCACAAGAAGAGAATCCCACCTAAGTACCTCCAGAAGCTCACAGAGAAACAGCAGCCTGCACTTTGTAAAAAACACCTCATTTCATGTATTGCTACAAGCATCTTGTGGGTAATGCCTGGCGCTGCCTGCCTCTGGCTGATTGATGGCATTTCAGCAAAATCAGGTTGAATGGAAATGTTGCCTACAGAAAACAGCACTGGGAACTTGATAATCTAGAAGTGATCATCTGCTTCTGGTTCATGCTCTTCTTGCATTTGAAATGATCTCTCATTAACTGATGTTAAGTCTATGACTCCGGTTAAGCAGTGTGCTGAAGACCTTTGAAAGCAAAGTTGAAAAGACCCTACACTGAGCAGTAAAAATGAAGATGTTCCTGCTTTGCCTGCATCTGTTATTAACCAGAGTCTTCCCACTGAATGTTCATTTAATATCATCTATTTTTAACCTGTAACTGATGCAGTTCTCTGATGTTTGCTTCACACTGCAACTGGAGGTCCCGCATTTGGTTTTCATGTTTCTGATGCTGAGCCAGTCTTTCATTCTTCTGTCTCTTCTCCTCTTGGATAGCAAACTATAATTAAAAATGACAAGATGGTTCATATTGTACCTCTAGATACAACAGTTTACATGAGCCAAAAACCCCTTACGCAACACATTGAATACATGCAGTGTAACTGAAAAAGATTTAAACAGTAACTGTATTTTCTTTAGTCTTTCTTTTAAAAAATTCTTACAAAGTGAATGTCCTCACAGTTTTCACTCCGTTTTCCTGTCTGCAC
>VYZX01027005.1:0-15716 GCA_013401335.1 Brachypteracias leptosomus
CATTAAAGCTGTTGTGGGATTCCTCTGGGAAGCTCCTCCTGGAGCATCCCAGGACCCATAGATCCCANATAGATCCTCTCCATCCCAGGACCCAGAGATCTCCTCCATCTCAGAACCCATAGATCCCATAGATCCCCTCCATCCCAGGACCCAGAGATCCCATAGATCCTCTCCATCCCAGGACCCAGAGATCCTCTCCATCCCAGGACCCAGAGATCCTATAGATCCTCTCCATCCCAGGACCCAGAGATCCCATGGATCCTCTTCATGCCAGGACCTAGAGATCTCCTCCATCTCAGAACCCATAGATCCCATAGATCCCCTCCATCCCATGACCCATAGATCCCTTCCATCCCAGGACCCACAGATCCCATAGATCCCTTCCATCCCAGGACCCATAGATCCCATAGATCCTCTCCATCCCAGGACCCATAGATCCCATAGATCCTCTTCATCCTAGAACCCATAGATCCCATGGATCCTCTTCATCTCAGGACCCATGGATCCCATAGATCCCTTCCATCCCAGGACCCAGAGATGCTTCAAACACACTCTCCCCACAGTCCCCTCCTCTCGTCTCCATTTGGGGGGTTCATGACCGTTATTAAGAATATTTTTTGTTATTTTTTTGGGGGGGTGAGGGGAAGGGAAGGGAGGTTTTTATTTCCTTGGGATTTCCTTCTCAGCCTTGGCGGTGTCGGGGGGCAGAGTGTTGCGAGCATTTTGCCATGCCACACAGCAGAGTGTTATACAAGCAAAGAATTTTGGCTAAAATCCCAAAAAACATTACCCAGGAAAAAAAGGCAAACTGTGAGTGAGACTCCATCGTTTGTTGTTCTTCTGTGAAAAGACTTGGAAATTGTCCTAGGACAGTTCGAGTTACGATTTTGTTGGTTGGTTGGTTGGTTGTTTTTTCCCTTTTTTTTTTTTCGTTGTCGTTTGGTTTTTTGTTTTTTTTAGTTGTTGGTGGTGGTTTTTTGTTGGGTTTTTTTTTCCCCCATTCATACATGTAACTGTTATTTTTGCAAACAAGACAGTCTTGAATTAGATGAAAAAGTTAATAAACAAAATGGCGACTCCAATATTTAGTAAGATCACCATGACTACCAGGATAGGAGCTGAGCCCTGCAAGAGAAAGAGGAGGAGAAGAGTTAGAAGGTGCCTTCAGAGGTTGCCCAAGGTTATCTTGTCACAGGTAAATGTGTAAATCACCCAAATGGTTGATTCACCCCAATCCCAAAGCCATGGACTTCATAGAAGGTTAAAGGTTGGACTTGATGATCATAGAACCATAGAATTGTCAAGGTTGGAAGGGACCTCAAAGATCATCTCGTTCCAACCCCCCCTGCCATGATCTTAAAGGTCTTTTCCAACCAAAATGATCCTACAACTCTATGAATTTTGGCCTTAACAACTAAAATCAGTTGCTTACCTGGGGTGGCCAATTAAAACCAAAATAGATAAAAAGATTGTCTTAGATCCTAGAATCATTAAAGTTGGAAAAGACCTAAAGATCTCTAAGATCATCAAGTCCAACCGTCAACCCAACACCACCATGACCAACACCATGAGCAATATGTGGTTGTTCAGTCTTCGAAGGACTGGTGATAGATGAGTGGAGGGGGCTGCCCAGAGAGGGGGTGGAGGCCCCATCCCTGGAGTCCTTCAAGGTCAGGCTTGATGGGGCTCTGAGCAGCCTGCCCTAGGTAGAGATGTCCCTGCTGGTGTGGGGAGGTTGGACCAGATGAGCTCTGGAGGTCCCTTCCAGCCTCAAACATTCCATGATAACACTTCCCAATGAACACGTGCAGGCATCTGATGATGGTTAAGTCAGGCCAGCATGTGGTGGTTGAGGTTAAGGCAACATCTTGGACCCTTTCCTGAGCTTCATACGGACCAAATGAATCTCCTGGAGCCCACAGCCAGACACCCACCACGGGCTGGCTTGAATCACCTTCCAGAAGCATCCATTGCCTCCCACCGAGCCCCAAACCAGCCCAGCTGGACCTGCTGAGGACGTGGCTGTTGGACCCTCTTAGCATCCCAGAAGAGACCACTCCACATGAGGTCTGCAGCCACCCCTCCAACGCATCTCTCTGCATCACACCGGCCAGAAAAACATCTCCCCTGCCCCCTCGTGGAACATTTGCTGTCCTCAAGTGTGAACGTGGCTGGCATCAGGGTGAGCAGGCGTGTGGGCAGGTGGGTGGCAGCTATTTCTTGGAGTCCTCGGGCTCCTCAGCTATTCTTGCTGCCACTCTTGAGTCTCCTGCAGGGTGCAAACCCCTCTACAACCCTCTGGTGGCTCTTGGGTTGATATGGGGCAGGGTGGGCACCTTTTTCTGAGCCAGCACAAGGCAGAGCTGCTGGAAAATGGAGAAAAATAGAGAAAAGAAGAAGGAAAAAAGCTCCCAGAGCTGGTTCCTCTCCAGAACGGGCTGATTCAGTTTGCGTTTGGGAGTGGGTGGGAGCGAGGATGCTGGAGCTTTGCTGGAAAGGCATCTCTGTAGCTTAGCAACAGGGTCAACGGGAGCCAACCAGAGGGAGGGATGGTGGAAAAACCTCTCCTGGCAGGCAGGTGTCCACGCCTGGGCTGCTGCCACCACATCTCCCCACTAAAAAGCCTCCCAAAGGTAGAAACCACCCCCCTGGTGCCTGTTCCTCCCCGGCCAGGCGCTGTGGTATTTACAGCCAGGGGGGTTTAGCTTCATTTCAGCAGATTATTGGGGTTTTACCATTTTGGAGCTGGTGTTAATGGAATAACAGATCACGGGGGATTAGAGCTGCTGTTGTTGATGCTGGCAGGGCACCAACGAGGCACCAAAATGCCTTTGGTTGACTTCACTGCTCTCACACTTGGTCCACCCACCGGCCGAGGACACAGTGACCATCTCTACCCCTGCTCTGCTCAACCCACTGGCCAAGGACACAGTGACCATCTCTACTCCTGCTCTGCTCAACCCACTGGCCAAGGACACAGTGACCATCTCTACTCCTGCTCTGCTCAACCCACCGGCCAAGGACACAGTGACCATCTCTACCCCTGCTCTGCTCAACCCACCAGATCATTTCATGACCATGAAGGAAATAAAGTCATAAAGCAGCTGATGTGATCCCAGGTTAGTCTGGACAAGAATCATAGAACTGGATGGAGTCACCAGCCCTGGAGGGGTTCAACAAACGAGATGTGGAGCTTCGTGACATGGTCTGGGTGTCTAGGTGGACAAAGGTTGGGCTTGCTGATCCTGGAGGTCTTTTCCAACCTAAATGCTGCTATGTGTCATCTGTTTCCAAGAACTGAGCCCTGCTCCGTGCCCAGGCAGAAGATGAATCACTCCTGGTGCTCCAGAGGAGATGTTGTGCTGAGCCCAGCCTGGCAATAGGTCCATGAACTCCCTCTCCCTGCAGCTCCAGCCACCACTTGAGAACCAGCAGCTCTCCCAGCCCATCTAACATGAGCTCTACAAAGACCCACAGCCCTTGCTTTGCATGTTGCTGTAGTGGTTTGATGATGCTTTAACTCATCTTCAACCTTCCTGAGACTTAGGGAAGCCCAAAGAAACCCCCGGGGGTGCCAGAGAACCAGAGGTCGAGCTCATTTCCCACGCCTGGGGTTTGTGTGTCACAGCCAGCAGAGCTTTGCTTGTTATTCCAAGGCTACACCACCCTCCTCAGCCCTGAAATAGGAGCTCGGGCAGGCACTGCAGAGATTTGTCTCAGCTCCCCTGCCTGCCAGTCGGGGGCTGGGGCTCCGCTGCCTTCCCAGCGCCGCGCCCAAGAGCCCAGAAGCTGCTTTTCCTGGGAAGCAGCCGCCAGTTGGCAGCGGCCTCTCCCCCAGTTTTAGCTGTCTCAACGTTAGGCAGCCACTAACCAGCCCTGCTGTCTGTAGCCCCAGTGACGTGAGACGAATTCCACCCGGAGTGGGCACCAGCCTGGCTCCAGGGAAGGGAGAAAATCAAATCAAAGCTCAAGCATCATCCAGCGCGCCGGGTGATGGCAAATTTCATCAGCCAAACAAGGCTGCTCTGCTCTGCTCGGCTGCTGGGGTGGGTCTGTTCTTATTTCTTATTATAAGCCCTTGTAGCCCTTCATAGGAGGAGGAAAACATCTGCCAAGGAGCAACATCCACCAGGCGAAAGGGTCCTTCTCTTTCAACACAGATAATCTCCAAGGACTTCTAAGATTTCCCCCAGAGTTTAGAGAGCTGAACGTAGCCCCAAACCCATGGAAACACTAAAATGTGAATAAACCCTTGTTGTGGCACATGAGTAATAACAGCAACCATAGGTGTGGAAGTAATGAGGGAAGGTTGGCTGGAGATGTCACGAGTGCAGCCACCAGCTCTGAAGGTTTGAAGATGTCACGAGTGGAGCCACCAGCTCTGCTGGCGACCTCAGCCAATCTCCACCATTTCTGCCCCTCCCTCTTGTTTGTTTTTCTCCTTTACATGCTGTGCAGCAACTCAAGAGCCTGCCTGGGAACACCAGGGGCAGCTGGTTTACAAATACAACGGTGCCATGATTAATTTCAGCATTAACAATCCATTATCATCTGCTGTCGCAAGGTATGAGCTCTGCCTCTCTGCCATGGAAACCAGAGTGCAGGTTACCCAGGAATCCCTTGGGGATCTATTAAGTGTAATTACCCAGGACTTGGATCAGCAAAAAAAAAAAAAAAATATATATATATATTCATTGTTTCCCAGCCTCAGCACTGCGGAAAGTGCTGAAAACTTCGCAGCTCCCTGACATTTGTGCTGAATTGCCACAGGATTGCCAGGAAAGGAGCTGCTCTGGAGTGGTTGAGGAGCATTTAGCAAAAGAAACAGAAGGGACTCACTTTGCTCTCTCGGGTGGGTTAGAGCATCTCCCGTGGCTCGGGGAAGGGAGCCCAGGAGATGCTCGATGTGCCTGGGTAAGAGGAGCAGGCACTTGAGAGCAAAATGCTCCTGCAGGAAAGAAATGAGGATTTATCCCAAGGTGATGTCTCATATTGGTCCATCACTTCATCCCTCCCAGCTTTGGAGCTGTAAGGATGTTTTAAAGGTTTGTGGTCCTCCTGTTCCAAAGCTGGCGTTTGACCCCAAGGTTTTTTGAGCCAGAAGATGTGGAGTTGGGCTCCAAACCCCCAAATGAACCCAGGATGACAGGAGCAGAGTCAGCGAGGTGCTCCCTTCAGGTACATCAAAGAGCCCCTGAGATTAAAAGGGTTTTAAAAGGACCCTGTCAAGCAAAGCATCACATTTCTCTCTGAACATTATTTACCTCGTGTTGTTACAAGTAATGCCTGCCACGTCTCTACATGAAAGAGATTAGAGGGAGAACAGTTTCCCATTAGTATTTCTTTTAAAACCAAACCCCAAAGGGTTTGCTTGGTGCATGTGGTGGCTCTTCCCACTGCAGCCCCTGCGGCCATGCTCGGGCCAGGCTCATCTCTAGGGGTGTGGTGGCAACTGGGATGGAGCTTCCTCCTTATTCCCATGTAATTAGAGCTGGAACTTGTATGGACGTGTATGTACCGTGGACATTTGGGGTTGGGGTTTGAACCTGTTGGGTTAAGATGAGAGAAATAAGGAAAACCTGGACACGCCTGTGTTGGGAGACCTGGGGAAGGCTCCTGATGGGGTCAAGAAAAGAATGGGAAAACCTGAAGTGGGAAGACTGAGAGGACCACAGGGTTTGGTCCCAAGGAGGAGAACCACAAGAAAGGCCCCTTTCCCAGCAGCCTGCTCTGAAGGCATTTAAATGGGGAGCATCTCCAAGGGTGGGCTGAGATGCAAGTGAAGCTTCACCATCCAAACCGTGGGTGCTCGTTCAGGACAGAGGAAAAGCCACCCATTATTTGTACCTCATTTCACACCCTTTAGGGCTGTAGGTGCCCAAGTTTTCTGAAGAAAACACTCCACCCCCAGGTCAACCCCACAGGAATGACCCCACAGCTGCTGGAAAAGGAGCATCAGCAGGGAGAAGATGCTTCTGGGGGGGGTTTGCTGCGCTTGGTCCCCTCCAGCTTTGCTCCATCAGAGCCTGGGCTGAGCCCCCCTGCCTGGGTACCCTCCTCCATCCCTCATCCCTGGCTCTGGCATCCCAGCACACTCCAGCAGAGCCCAGCCCTGGCTGCAGATTGGCTGCCTCCTCCTCACTTTCCCCAGCGACAGCAAAACCTGCTCAGAATATCTTGCTGGAAAATCCGCCCCTCGAGCGCCGAGAGCCAGCGAGGAAGATGCTGCAGCTGCTGGAATCCCTCCCTGGCAGGGACCTGGAGGGGACAAGGGGGTCTCTCAGAGATCCCTCACCCAGCAGATGCTTTGCACTCAATTTGTTGCATTTATTCCCCCTGTGTTGTTTGCAGTAAGTGAGCAAACAGCCGAGACCACTGAGATCCTACCCGGCAGCACATGACAGGGGAAGAAAATGTCAGGGGTGGCCGGGATGGGGTTTTTTTAGGGCTGCTGCCCGACCATCAAGTTTCCTCGATGAGATGAGACAGGGGGGATTTTAAAGGGCCGAGTCTCCAGCCTACTCACATCTCCAGGGAGCCTTTCAGCGAGGCCACAACGTGTCCCCAGAAGTCTCCCAGCTAACTGTCCGTGGTTGCTCCTGCTAAATGAGGACAGGCAGATGAATCAGGCTCCGTTCCTGCCTGAGCTCTGGCCCTTCTCGCAGGCATGCTCAGGACCTCTGTGCCTAGAGCACTTCTTCTCCCTTTTAGGAGCTGCAGATGTTCAGCACCTGCAGAAGAGGAGATGTATTCTTCTTTTTTTAACCCCAACCCTAAAAATGTGTGATGTGCTTTGTGCTGATGGATAAAAGGGTTGTTGGCGTTTCCCTTCCCAGTGTCATAACAACTCCTTTCTTCCTCTCCTATTTTAGGTGTTCTCAAAGGCTCTGGGAACCTGTGAACCCTTCAGGCACAGGCTTGAGCTTTGTGCCTCGTGGGCCTTTAAGGCTGGTGACGTTGGTGTAAGTCCCTTAATCTGACGCTGGTCCCGTTTTCATCGGCCCCAAACGATGACAATTGATGGGAGTTTGTTCTGTGCCTGCTGGGGTCAGTGCACACAGAGACACCCGAAGATCAGGTGACTTGGGATGTAATTTGGAAGCTCTTGTGTGGCTGCAGAGCTGCCTGGATGACCCTGAAACCCCAAAGTCCCCCGACAGCCCACACCAAGCAGCGCCGAGTTCCATCAATGCTATTGAGCGGTGGCCTCAAGAAATGACCTTTGTAAGAGCAGCTTTCAATTACTAACGTGCAGCCCCGACAAAGCGGGTGGGTGGGGGTGTCTTTTTAATGACTGAGAAGAACAAAGTTCCTGTAGCTCACAGAGCAGCTCGTGTGTCTGACCCCTCTCCAGAGGTCGGCATCTCCACCTGGGCACAGGCTGCAAGAGCCTGGACACCAAGGGACCCCTCCTGCCTCATTTCTAAGACGAATCAAGAGGTGTTGGGAGAGTTCAGAGGTTGGACTTGATGATCCTAGAGGCCCTTTCCAACCTAAATGATATTTTCCAGACTGCATTTATGCAAGCCCTGCATCCCTACCCCACTCCTGCAAGACCTCCATCCCTCCCCCACTCCCCCAAGCCCTGCCAGAGGTGTTCTTGCTCTCAAAGCTGGACCTCCAGCCACCCCACCAGCCTCATCGCAGAGCTGGTTATTTTTAAAACCACCTAACCTCTGAGGGTGACCTCAGATCCACGCAGGGATACTCCAGGTAGAGCAAAAATAACCCTCCTCTGCTAAGAGCATCCTCCCCGTTGGTTGGCAGGCACCTTCCTGAGCCAGCCCAGCTGGCTGGGAGAGGAGAAATGCCCTTTTCAGTGCCTGGTTTCCCAGATGGCAGAGCTGGGGCTGGCAGGGGAGGAGGCTGCCAGGCGAGCTGGGGCGGCGTGGGCACACACATGTGCGGGCACACGCGTGTGCAGTGCCAGCCTCACCCAGGAGCTGCACTCCTCCTGCATGCTGGGGGCAAGGAGGGGGGGGTATTTCAGGCTAGAGGGAGAAACGGGGCTGTGGGGAAGCTGGGGAGCCTTAATTCTGGGTGAAAAGATGTGGAGAGTGGGGTTTTTTTGTAGGGCTACACACGTGAGTGCCCCGTGTACACAGTGGGGTAAATCCTTCCCCTCCTCTTCCTCAGGGGCTCACTACATCCAACGTAGAGTCATAGAATGGTTTGGGTTGGAAGAGACCTTAAAGGTCGAGTTCCAACCCCCTACTAGGCTAGACCAGGTTGCTCCAAGCCCCATCCAACCTGGTCTTGAACATCTCCAGGGATGGAGCATCCACAACCTCCCCTGTGCCAGTGTCTCACCACTTCTTCCTAATTTCTAATCTAAAATGCTTTGAGATCCTTGCTGGCAGGTGAAGGTGGGGTCCCAGCATTAGGAACACAAATCCCATCCCCTCCAACACCTCCCTCCCCCTGCTCCTGCCCAACCACCCCCATCCCTGCCAGGCCAGTGGAACAAAACCCCGCTAGCAGAGCGCACTCCTTGCTAGAACAAATTGTTGCTGGCATTGTGGGTTATTTAAATCCCCATATTATCTCTTCCTCTGTATTACATTAGCTTCCTCCCAAACCTTCGCCATCTGTTCCACCCTCGGTGATGAATGTGAGAAAACTGAACATGCTGCTTCACAGCTCCAGCACTTAAAAAGTATGATGTGCATCCTAATGGCTTCCCAAGCGGGCTGTGCCCCTTCCCGAGTGCCCAGGATCCACCCAGAGGAGCCACTAATGTTGCATCAGTGCCTCTTTACCTCCAGCCTCAGCTCGAGCCCTCCTCCCAGGGTGGGAGGTTGATGTAGGAGGAGAGGTGGGAGCTTTAAATCTTGGGTGAGAGACACCAGGACTGCTTGTGCCTGAGGAACACGTGGCCTTGGGCGGGGAGAAATGGTGGTTTCATCCCTCCTTTGGGACCTGTCTCTGCCAAGGTCACGTTATCGAAGGTGTTGGAGCATCTGTGAGGCCCACAGACTTCACCAGGGTTGGTGTCCATGCGATTACTGCTGCTGCTTTTCCCCTCTGAGAGCCTGTCAGGCTCCTAATGCTGCCTGTCATGTCTCTAGAGCTTCACAGCCATCTCCACTAGCAGGTAAGGACAGCCCGGGCTGCCCTCAGCCCTTGCTCCTTTGCTCACTGCTGTCTGCCCAGGAGCTCTCTGGGTCATGCTGGCCCAGCAGGATGTGTCCTAGGGTGCAGTCCCCCAGCAGACACAGTGCTCAGCTCTTCCCAAACACTGTGTGGGTGCTCCGGAGCCTGCGCTGAAGCTCGAGAGATGAATAGGAAGCCAGAAAGCTGCAGGGCTGGGAGTGTGGGGGGGGATTTATCCCCAGCCACAGCAGGGAAACGGTGGCAGAGCTGGAGGTTGGTCCTTCCTGCACCCCAGGGGCTGCAGATGTCACCTCCTTGGCCTCGCTCCCACCCGTTCACTCCCAGCCCTTGGCTGTGGGTGCTGACACCTTTGCTGTGCTGGCTGGAGGAGCAGGGATGCTGTAGGTGTGGCAACCATAATCCTACACCATGGACCACGATGCCTCTAACCCAGACTTTGTGTGGCTGACAAATGTCACTTCAGTCTCATGAGCCCTGCCTCCCAAACATCATCTTCTGCTACCCTCGCAGCTCCTTTCTTCTGCCAGGGCCTGAAATGTCACCACCATGCACAACATGGTGACAAGGCCACCCCTCCAGTGCCACCACATAGATGCTGCAGGTGGGCACGGTGCCCAGCTACCAGGACTTAAGCACTGATGTCACCACAGAGTCCCACCCCACTCCTGGGCCAGCATGAACTTCTGGTGCCACAACTGAACCACAAGGAAGCGCCACCAAGACCTCTCCTGCTCCTGCAGCTTTCCCACCAGGCAAGTGCTCAAAATCCCAGCAATAATATATTTTTATATATATTATATATATATATATATTAAGGGTTGCAGAACAACCTCAAGCTCGCTGCTCACATCCTCCAGAGAGAAACTTGCCACCCAGACAGGCTGAGGAGAAGACCCCACACCCATTCCCAGCACACGTTGTTGGTGCAGGGTGGAGAAGGGAGGGTTGAAGGCCACCAACAGAGAACGTCAGCTACTCACCGTACTTGATTTGAGCGCATCCCCATTGTCCTCTTCAGATTCTAGTGCAACAGGTAAAGATTTCTGTGGCGGGGAGAAGGTTAAGTCCCACCTTAGTAGCCGAGGTTCAGCTTTGTCCCCGAATCTCAGGTTTTCCAGTTTCTGCACCGTGGGCTCGGCAGAGGAAGCTGGCCTGAAATTCTCTTTGTTCTGGGACTTAGACCTCAGTCTCTGAACCCCGAAGCCCCGCTCTTCCCCGCGGTGCTCCTCAGCCATGCTCCTGCAGGGTCCCCCTTTGCTATAGTGTCTTTTTTGGGTGTGAATCTCTTGCATATAAGAATCCATCCTCATGAGGGGCTTCATCTCCATCTCGTAGTTGCTCATCTTCTCCTCGTCGAGCTCAAGCAGTTTGGAGCTCCCTGAGCTGTGGTTGTGGGACCTGTGGTGGGAAGTCCATGAAACCGTGGCCGGGGAATCTGTCCACCTCTCTCTTTGCTTGTGGTTGGAGGAGGAATGTTTGTGTCCTCCACTCCGACCTCGGTAGTCTTCGGGGACAGAGGTTGACCCCAGCTGCCCGCTGCGGAGGGTCCCGCTTCTCACGCCGCGCGTCCCACCGACCTTCTCTTCGCTCCAGCTGTTGGGTCGCAGGTAATCCCCGCCACGCCCCTCCAGCAACATCTGGATCTCCCCACCCCGCTCTTCGTCCACCGAGACCTGCCTGGAGAAGTGGGCGCTCTTGTTCCTGCAGGAAGGCCCCAGGGGCGGCGTGGAGGAGGGGCTGGCAGGGAAGCTCTGCAGGGGGCTGTCGTCGGGGGTCAGGTCGGAGGGGGTGGTCCCTTTGCGGTACAGCTCGGGGCTCTCCTGCTGGAGGGGGGTCCCGGTGGACAGGACCTCAATGTCGTCGCTCGAGTTCTGCCGCTTCGGCCTCTGGCATTCCAGCCCTTTTTTTGGGGGGAGGTCGTTAAGAGAGAAAGAGAGAGGGAGAGAGAAAAGCAACAGGGTTATTTCTGTTCCGTGGGCACCCACCGGGTTTTTTCAGGGCAAAGAAATAGAGCTCAGAGTGTTGGGCAGGACTATGGGGTGGTGGTTGACAGGTGGTTGGAGATGAGCCAGGGTGGGACCAGGTAGCCAAGAAGCCACCAGCATCCTGGCTTGGGTCAGCACTGGTGTGGCCAGCAGGAGCAGGGCAGGGATCATCCCCCTGGAGTGGGCTCTGGGGAGGTCAAACCTCAAATCTTGAGGTCAGGTTTGGGCTCCTCACTCCCAGAAGGACCTTGAGGGGCTGGAGCGGGGCCAGAGAAGGGCAATGGAGCTGGGGAAGGGTCTAGAGCAGGAGTGTGGTGAGGAGCAGCTGAGGGAGCTGGGGGGGGGTGAGCCTGGAGCAAAGGAGGCTCAGGGGAGACCTTCTGGCTCTGCACAACTCCCTGACAGGAGGTTGGAGCCAGGGGGGGTGAGGTCTCTTGTGATGGGACAAGAGGAACTGGCCACAAGTTGCCCCAGGGGAGGTTGAGGTTGGAGATGTCCTGAAAACACTTCATTCCTCCAGAGCACACCCCAGAGAGGGTCTCAAGGACCTCAAGAGTGTCTTCTGCTGGAGGTACCCAGCTGGCAAGAAGCATGTGGCTTCTCCAGCCTCTTATTAAAAAACTACAACTTATTAATCATTGACGAACCCCCCCCATCATTTTGTGGGGGGGAAGGGGGGTATGCAAGCTAATAGTGGTTAATTCTCATTTCACCCTCTCGAGGCGAAGCCGTTCCCAGGCAGAGCCATGTTAAATTAGGTGAATAATTTGATAAATATATTAACTGCCTAATGCCCCTGAAATGCATCTAATTGCAATTGCTATGGCTAGACAAGAAATGAGTCTCGAGAAGGAAGGATTCAATTTCTCACCATCCTTTAAAGAGAAATGCTCTGGAGTGCCTGCTCTAATCTCTTCACTTCTCCAGAGTAATTCCCTCTGTGGCATCTTCTCGGGGAGCTGCTGCCACCAGGACGTGGCTTTGCCCACAGATGTCCCCATGTCCCACCTCACCGTGGTCCAAGGGGTGCTGGGAACGTGGGGATGGATGAAGATGCACTTGCAGGGGAAGTGAATAGTAAGAAAGCTGCTTGGAAATTTCCTCCTGAATCAATTTCTCGATGGGAAATGATCTCTTAATAACTGCCAATTTATTTTTTTTGCATTAAATTGCCACAGAAAATTCTGTTTGTGTTTTGGGGCAATGCTCAGATAATCCAGGCTTAGCTCGTCCCCCGTGTCCCTGTTGGTCTGTGGGAGACTGGACCTCCTGGGGATTATCTGGGGTCCCTTGTGCTGGTGGGAAGTTGTGGTGAAGGAGGAATGTGGAGTTCACCCCCTCCCATCTTCATGCAGAGTAAGTGGGGAAAAATTCACACTGATTTTGTGGCTCTTGTCCAGATGTTTCTGTTCCAGCCACACATGGGAAACTGAGGCAGGGAGGGGATAAATGGGTTCATAAGAGAAAGCTGGAAAGCCAGCTATGGAAACAGGGTCACCCAAGACGTGGGGTGTCCATGTTTATCTCAAGCTTTGCCTGATCTCCACTCCAGCTCTCCAGAGCTGTTGCAGGTACTTGAAAACCCCTCACCAGCTCTGATGACCCCCAGAGCTGATCTCCAACATCAGCCACAGCCTGGCTACACCCACCACTCCTGCACCTTAGCTCCAACCCTAATCTTCCCTGGTCCCCACGACGTAAGCAAGAAATCCCAGTGATGCTCCAGCACCCTCACCCTGGACACCCACCCAGGGGACCACATTATGAAGCATCTTCTCATCCTAAATCTTCCCCACCCAGACCTGCAATGAGCTGAGCTCATGCAGCCTCTCCATGGGTTAATGGTCTGGGGTGAGCAGGGGCTGGTGATGCCCCTCCAGCCCTGGAGCCCTGGTGGGATGGAGGCACTTCCTTGCAGAGAAACCCAGCAGATGCTCGGTGCCGTCTTTCGACACCCGAGGATGTGCAACAATTATTCTGAGCTAAAATTAGTCATGGAGCACGTGATGTTCCTGGAAGAACGGTTGTGAGAGCGCGAAGGAGGACGCAGAGCACCAAATCTGGAGTTCCAGCAGGACTCAGGCAGCCGTGCTCAGCCGTGGGGTCTTCAAAGCCAAGCAACGTGCCCCTGGTGCTGCCGTGTCCCTCAGGACCTTCATATGGGAGTCAGGAGTGGTGCTGAGCTCCTGCTTCTGCCACCAACGTGCTGCTGTCACCCTGGGGAGTCACCTCACCGGCCCGTGTCCTAGGAACCGGGGAGGAACAACCTCAACAAGCGTGGTGGGACCATGGAACCCCCAACAGACAGAGATGGAGAGGGTGATTCAGGGAGATTTTTTTGATTTTTTTCCAGGTGAAGAGCTCGTGGCACTGCTGTGGATTGATGGGATGGAGCCAGTGCCTGCAGGTCTGGAGTCTGGGTCTGTTCAAATATGGGTGGTCTAGGCCATGGAGCTGAGCTTGAGGTGGGCATGAAACCCCCTGGGATGCTGCGGAGGTGGGTGGCACACAGAACCCACTAAACCTTGCAAGGGGGACACATCCAGCACCTACAAAACCTTACAAGGGGGACACATCCAGCAACCATGATGCTGGTCAAGGGGGGCACATCCAGCACCAACAAAACCTTGCAAGGGGGGCACATCCAGCACTCATGATGCCGTGCAAGGTGGTCACATCCAGGACCCATGATGCTGGTCAAGGTGGTCACATCCAGGACCCACGATGCTGTGCAAGGGGGTCACATCCACCCCCTGTAAGGTTCTCCCCATCCCTGCTGCTCTCCTCCCCCTCAGCCACTTTGCAGCCCGAGGTTACGGGGTCTGTGGGGTGATGCAGCCACTCACATCTATTATCTGCCTGACTTGGTCCACGGCTGCTCCCAGGTTCCCCTCCACGCCTGGGATGGTGTGTTTGTTTTTTAATGTGCTCTAAGTGGAAGCTCCTTCCCTCACACACAACCCACCCAGCACCAGGAACACGAGCCCCAACACAAGCCAAGCACCATGTCCCCGTCTAGGAGCTAGTAAAAAATGCATCACCTAAAAATATCTTCTCAAGAGGTGATTTAAACCAGCGAAGTCTCTCGGCAAAGAGGAAATGGAGATGAGGGATGGCTGAGGGCTGGAGAAGCCCCTGGGACCAGGCAGCTCAGAGCTCCAACAGGACCTCGGCAGGAGCAGAAACACCAGGGGCTGTTTGAACAAGGCTTGAACCTTCTTCTAGCCAGCAAAGAGCTGCGTGGGGGTCTGCTCTGCCCCCCCAAAATGTCCATCCTCACATGGCCATGCCTTGGACTGGCCTTTGCCCCACACGTCAGGCAGGTCCCCAGCCCTCAAAGCCCAACTGGCTCATCGCTGCCGAGCCGTGGGCTGCCCCTGCAGCCTCCACGCTGTGGTTAAGTGAGGACTTGGGCTGCCTGGTCCAGGAGATCCAAGGATCCCATCTCCCCGGCCTCACCATGAGTCACCAGCCCCTGGAGCTATTAAGAGTGAGTAATCTCCAGTTAGAGAGCTGGAAGGGGGAGAAAATAATGATAGACGCCTCCTAATGAGGGTTGGGTGCAGGGAAACTTCTGAATAAAACCATTCACATTGATTAATTACTATGTTAATTATTGCTGGGGGGGACTCGGAGCTCCCCACTCCCACTCGCAGCAGCCCCTCTTCCTCCCGGAGAGGGAAAATTCAGCTTCCTGAGCTTCCCTGACCCCAAAAATGAGGAAAAATTTGGATGAAACATCAAAGATAACGGAGGGAAGGAAGAGCCACCAGGTGAACCTCAAATGTGCAGTTCCACGACACCTCTGCACCTACTCTGGGATGCAAGGACCAGGTACCTACACGTGGACCCCAGCTTTGCAAGCCCAAAAAAACCTTCAAAAGAAATCAGGAGCCATCGAAACCATGGAGATAAAACCAGTGACCACCTCTGGGATCATCTGTGTTTGTTGATTGTTTTCTGCGCAACCATCAAGAGGTAGGAACTTAAAAAATGGGGAATTTTTGGTGTGAAAAGAGGAGATCCCTGTAAGCACAGGGCTGCACAGGGTGGGAGTGTTGAATAGGGAAACCTGGTGGTAAAACCCCTGAAAACTGGTGTTACGGGGTGGCTGCCCACCCCAGAAGTCCCACTGAGGAGCAGGAGCTGCGGGCACAGACGGAATCCTTGCACTGGGCTCATTTTTAGGGTTTTTGGGGTCTCGGCAGGACTGAGTGGGGCAGAGGGTGACAGCCACGTCCCGGGGGTGGTGGCACACACTGACCGTTCTCCCTGTGCTGGAAGGAAGGTGAAAACTCTTTGGCAGTGATCCTGGCGATCCGCGCCTCCTCCTGAGCTTTCTGCGCCGCCGTCACGGCCGCCTCCGCCTTGGCCCTGGAGTGGGACGTCCTGCAAGGCAACCACACAGGGACACGTCAGGAGCTGCTGCTGGGCACCAAGGGGTGGAGAAACCCAAACTACCCACCCCCACCATGAGATCTCTTTGATCCCTTCTGGCTGGGATATACCGGCTGAGGTTAGATATATTATGTATTTGGCTGGGGGTAGATAGTTTATATATAAATTTATATAAAAACATATTTCTATATAATATATAGAGAACATATATATAGAGAG
>VYZX01027005.1:17257-29527 GCA_013401335.1 Brachypteracias leptosomus
TTTTTATTATTATTTTATTTCAAAACCTGCCCATCCCTACCCACCCCAGTGCAGGCACCATTATAAATGACTCCTCTGATTCCTTTTCCCTCCAAAACCAGCCCCTCCATCTCCTTTAATCTTTATTTTTCCTGCCTCTCTCTGAGTTCCCCCTAATTCCCCGACACCTGCTGAGGGAGCGGCACCATCACTGGTGACAGGCTCCTAAAAATGGAAAATAGGGCTGGGAAGGTGCCTGGTGCTGCTCACCCCTCGGAACCCGGGTGAGATGCCTCCTCCCTGCTCCCACACCCCCGTCGCTCGGTCTCCGGTTGTCTCTGCTCTAATAAATGATTTATTTTTATATCAAGTGGCCGCTCCCGAGTAGCCGAGGGAGGATGTGACTTGTTCTCCTGGAGCTCTTGGAGGTGGTCGAGGGGGGGGTGGTGATGCTGTTGTGGGGCCTCCATGATGGAGGCAACCAAAAATGGATTTTAAATGGGTTTTTTTACCAGTCTTGGGTCCAGTGATGACACTGCTCAATGGTCATGAAGGGTTGGAGGGGTGGCCAAGCATCTTACGGCCCCATCCTGGTTCAGCTCTTTCAGGAGGAGTAGGAGCTACAGCAAACTGCTGGGAGAGGAGATGCAAACTGCTCCTCTTTCTCATAGAATTGTTTTGGTTGGAAGAGATCTTTAGGATCATGGAGTCCAACCATTCCCCATCCCTGCCAGGGCACCACTAACCCCTGGCCCTCACCACCACATCTCCACACCTTGGAAACCCCTCCAGGGGTGGGAACTCCACCACTGCCCTGCCCAGCCTGGCACAGCCCTTCACAGCCCTGACCAACAACAAATTGTTCCTCAGCTCCAACCTCAACCTCCCCTGGGCCAACTTGAGGCCGTTTCTTGTCCTGTCCCTTGTTCCTTGTGAGAAGAGCCCGACCCCACCTGGCTCCAACCTCCTGTCAGGGAGTTGTGCAGAACCAGAAGGTCTCCCCTGAGCCTCCTTTGCTCCAGGCTCAACCCCCCCAGCTCCCTCAGCTGCTCCTCACCACACTCCTGCTCTAGACACTTCCCCAGCTTCGTTGCTCTTCTCTGGACACGCTCCAGCCCTCAAGGTCCTTCTGGGAGTGAGGGGCCCAAAACTGACCCCAATATTCAAGGTTTGGCCTCCCCAGTGCCCAGTTCAGGAGGACAATCACTTGGTTTTGGCACAAACGTGGTTGGTGGGAAAGGCTGGAGCATCACACCAGCCAATTAAACCACTGCAGTGCCAAGGATGGTTCCACCCAAGGCTTAGAATTAAGACTCTTTGAAGCTGTTAGAACAGTTGGCATCTTCCACAGGAGCTTCTCGATGGTCTGGACGTTGGCTCCTGAAGATCCTCTATCCATCTATCCCTCTGCTGCCTCCTCGGGCTGAAAACTGCTCAGGGAAGGGACAGGGACTGTCCCCCCTGTACTGCAGCACATTTGTAGAGCAGCCCATGTCCCTGCTGGCCTGATACAAAGGATTAATAACGTCTGAGAGCGTCTGGACCGATTTCAGCAGGCAGGATTAGACACCACCTCCTGAAACTCCTCCCTGGAGGCAGTTATCTGTCACTTCTTGCCAGGGAAGGAGGCTGGAAGCACTGAAAAGCAGCTTGTGCCACGTCCTGGGGACAAGAAGGTGTCTGTAGAGCAGGAGGTAACTCTGGAAGAACATACACGAAGCCACCACCCAAGACCTGCTCCCCTCCAGCATTGATCACCTGCCCTTCTTGCACCAAAACGGCTCAAAATCATAGAATCAGTTTGAGGCTGGAAGGGACCTCCAGAGATCATCTGGTCCAACCTCCCTACACAAGCAGGGACATCTCTACCTAAGGCAGGTTGCTCAAGCCTGACCTTGAATGACTCCAGAGATGGGTCCTCCACCACCTCTCTGGGCAGCCCCATATTAAAGAACTTTCTTCTAATATCCAGCCTAAATCTCTCCTTTCCCAGCTTAAAACCATCACTCCTTGTCCCTGAAGGGTGGATAGATGGATTTCCACCCCTGAAGGATGGATTTCATCCCTGGAAAACTCCCTCCAGCACCTTCTGGACTAGTTCACCCCCATGACCTCCACGATCAGCCCAGAAAGTGCAGCAACCAGGAGTTTCATCCCAGAAAGAGTTAAAAATCCATCAGCACATTAATTAAGGCATCCCTGATGTAAATATACTCCATGCCCACAAAGCAGGCACGGGCTTAATTGTTTGTAATGCTCTCTAAGATGCTTGGAGGAGGCGCGCCGGCGGAGTGAAAAGCAGAATTATGGGGATCTGTACGTTGCATAATAAAATCCAGAAGAATTCCCAAATAAATGCACGTAATCCCGTTAGCGCTCGCAGGACTCTGGCACATCCTAAATTTAACAGCTGTCTCCTTTCTGCACACCCGCTGCTCCTGGTGGCTGCTAAATCTTAATTCCCCCCTTGATTGCTTGAGTTTCTTTACCTGGAAAGAGGGACTTTCCCCCCGACACATACACGGGGTCTGGTCTAATCATTCTTCTCCTCCTGCCAATGGGTCTTTCTTGGACAGAGATACAGGAGAGCAGCTCTGGGGAAAAAGATCTAGGAGTCATGGTGGACAAGAGGATGACCATGAGCCAATGGCATTCTGAGGTGCATTAAGAAGAGCATGNGTGAAAATAAGGTTGGATCCTTCCCTCTGGATTCATCCGGCTGGAGGAGGAGGCTGAGGATGCTCAGGGGTGGGGAGGAATTCAACAGGACCTCTTGCATCACTCCATTGTTAGCCCCCATGGTGTTCTCCACCCCGTAACAAGCCCATCGGACAAAAGTTGTTGCTTGCAAGAGGTTGGTGCCTTTCTTGTCTTATCTGAGGTGATTAAAATTGCACATCTGCTGGAAGATGCTCCTCTGGGTTCCTTCTGCCATCCATGGATGAGCCACAGAGAAGGAGCAACACATCCCAGGGTGATGGAGACATCTGGAAGGCTCTGAACACCAGCACACCCAAGCACAGAGGGACTTCCCATAGAATCATTTAGGTTGGAAAAGACCTTTAGGATCACCAAGTACCAGTCTTTTCTATAGTGCCTGTACACCTATAAATCAACCCTCCTGCAAGGGAGCTCAAGAAAACCAAGCTCCTGGTAACTGCAAAGGGGTTCTCTGTCTTCTCCCACTTGTTTTCAATTTCTTAGCTCAGATGGAGGTGCTGGAGTGATGGACAGAGCTTAGAAACGAAGCAAGAAAGCTGAGATCAAAAGAAAACTATTAAAATTATTATTAAACCCTTCCTCCGTGCAGCTTTTTAAACTCCTCCTCCCATATTTGGATGGAAAACATGCAAACCCCTCACCTGCCACCTTCATTGAAGGCTTCACTGAGGATTTGTGGGCACTCACAAGTGGTGAGGATGGAGTTAACCAGCCCATGAGCTCATCCTGGGACATAATGAACTCAAGTTCTCCTAAGGGGCCAGGCTGGCTCCATCAGCATCACTTTGTCTCTCGGGTCAATATGTAATCAGGCAGCTTTGGGGGTTTGTTTTTTATTTTCTTTTCAAATGCATCTTTGTCTTCCTCCTATAGGAGGGATGTTCTGTCCCTCCATTACAGAGCTTCATGTATTTTTCAAATGGCAAAATTCAATTAAAACCTGTGCTGGCTGCAAGGAAAGAGTTCAGGAAGGATTCAGAGGGAGCATTTTCAGGGCGTTCCCAGCTCAGGGAAGTGTTGGGATGCACCTTGTCCTGCAAAGGATGGATGGATGGATGGATGGATGGACGGATGGATGGGGTGAGGAAAAGGAGCTTCTCAATCCAACCACCCCCTGTGCAAAATCCAGGCTTGCACGAGCATGAGCCCCTCAACTGTGTTGTCTCACCAGGGGTTATTTTACACAGAGAGCAGGATCTGGCCCTAATTGCATCGAGCTGAGATGCACCAAGAAAGTCCCCGAGTGATCGATGCCAGTAACCAACCCCCAGAGGTGAGGGGGGAGCTGATGCAACCTCCTCCCAAGGCTATTGCATTTCTCCACACCCTGCAGCCAAGGCCAGACACTTCCAGCTCCTCATCCTGTCAGCATGGGATCAATAGCTGCAGCCAGCAGCAGGGAGGTGGGAAGAGGCTCTGGCTGCCCAGGGCAGTGTCTCCAGCCCTGCCTGCAAGGAGGGGAGGCTCTCGCCTGGTCTTCCTGCTCTCCTCGATGGGACAAATGGGGACTGAATTATTAATAGCTGCTGCAGACTGTCTGGCTTCGAACTCTGCGGGAGCAGCTCTGATGGAGGGCAGAGCTGCAGGGCCCATCCTGCCTCCCTGTGCCCCTGGCATGGGCTTCACTGGGCACAGCAGCCTGTATCCCACATCCTGCATCCAGCATCCCATATCCAGCATCCCATATTCAGCATCCCACATCAAGTATCCCATATCCAGCATCCTGTATCCCACATCCAGCATCCTCTGTCCAACATCCTGTATCCAGTATCCCACATCCAGCATCCAGTATCCCACATTCATCATCCAGCATCCCACATCCAGCATCCTGCATCCAGCATCCCACAATCCAGTATTCCACATCCAGCAACCTCCATTCAACATCCTGTATCCAGCATCCCACATTCATCATCCAGCATCCCACATCCAGCATCCTGCATCCAGCATCCCACAATCCAGTATTCCACATTCAGCATCCCATGTCCAGCATCCTGCATCCCACATCCCACATTCTCCATCCAGCATCCCATGTCCAGCATCCTGCATCCCGCATCCAGTATCTCACATCCAGCATCCTCCATTCATCATCCTGCATCCCATGTTCAGCATCCTGCATCCCGCATCCAGCATCCTGCATCCAGCATCCCACAATCCAGTATCCCATCATCCCACATCCCACAGTCCTCTGGCCCCAAAAGACCAGCACAATAACCCAAGGCACAACCCAGGTTGTGGCCGGGCCCTGTCTAGACATTTCCTTCAGGGAAGGGGGAGGTGGCAGCGATGAACAACCTGGTTGTTATTTTCCCTATCTGCCATTTATTGCCCGGATAAAACCCACTCTCAATCCCAGCCTGACTCCTTCCAGGGCTCTCCTGGCTGCCTTGTTATTGCACCAGGCTTGCCTTGAGTGATTTGTGAAGGCAGGAATAGAGTGCTGGTACTCAGGGGGTGGAATATTAGACACACCAATTAGCTATCTGTGCATAAATTCCCATTTACCTGCTTGGCACAAGCAGCTTTGCCTTGCCCGCTCCCTCCGTCTGCTTTCTCCTCCACATCCTCCCCCCCTCCCATAGAGCTGGAATTCTTAATCAAGAGCAAAAAACAGCTAATGTGACCTCTGACATGACGTAATGCAGCCCAAAACGTCTGCTGGGGCTCTTTGCAGCCAGACAGAAGGCAGGTGCTGTGCATAGCAAAGAGAAAAGCTGCTTACTCTGTGCCCACTGCCTCTGGATGAGGATTTTTGGGGATGGGAGGATGGAGCATCCTTGCCTGAGCTCTGGGGAGCAACCTCCCAGCAGTGGGACAGCAAGAGGGGAGGGTTGGGGAGGGCATGAGGTAGAGGGGATGGTTACTGCAGGCTCTGAAGAAAAGTCATATTTCAAGAAAAAAGTTCTGATTATAGAAAAACCCCCAAATACTCAAGCCCTTTAATTCTAAAGTTACCTAAATAATACCTTCAATACCTAAAAAACCACCTCAATGCATGTGTTGGTTAATGCCCAATAAAGCAAAATATAGAGAAGTGGGGGAAATGTTGTGGCCCAAAGCCCAAATCTGAGTTTTCCTGTAATGTTATTTAGGGAAACCACTCCCAAGCCAGCTGGGAGAGCTCATGGAGAGCAGGTGATCGTGTCCCAGCCTGACATGGCACATATAAGGTCTCTAAAATTCATGGAAACAGGTTTGGAGCCAGTTCCCATTTAGCTCATTGCTCCAGGCTCCTCAGCCAGATTCTTCTCTACCTTTATATTTGTGGCCCTTACAAATGGAGAGTGAATCCACCAAGAAAAATGGTTCAAACCCCAACCCCCAGGACCCTGAGCTGGATCCTTCTTGGTGGAGAAGGGTGAGAGCAGCTGAAGGGCCACAAAGCCACAATCCTCTTCATCATCCCAAACCAGCCATGGAGCTGCTTGGGTTTGTTTATTTTATCCCTCTCGTTGCTAAACACAAAATTCCAGCCCTGGCACAAGAAAATCAAATTCTATTGACTTCAAGGGGCTGGGCCAGGTGGAGCTGGGACTCAAAGGCACATGTGCCACCGTTGGCCAGGATGCTGCCAGCATCTCTCCCCAGCTGAGGGACACGTAGGGTTGGGCAGTGTCCTGCAGTTCCCTCCCACTGAATTTCCCTCCCTTTTAATTTCCCCCCCCCTGGCAAGGGCAAAGTCGATGAGTCTTTTGCACCAGAGATGATGCAGAAGCTGCCCTGAGGTGTTGTCTACAGCTGGCAAGATAATGAACATCTGGAGAGGGACTCATCTCCTGCCATCTGTCACTTGTGGTGGAGCTATGGAGGATGCTGTGGTGGGTGGTACCTGCTCATCATGGTGCCAGCCCAAACCCATGCACAGGAGCCTTGGAAAAAGGAGATAGGACCAAAGGAGGTAGGTTTGGCCTTGCTCTGGACATGGCTCAAGCATGGCAGCAAGGAGTTGCTCCCCCCAAATCAGACACGGAGGCAGCAAGAGCAAACTCCAGCTCCTGAGATGGAGTTTCCCCTTTTTCTTTGAAATTGAGGAAGGTCTGAGGTAATTGCAGCAATACTGGGAGGGTCATCTTCTGGTGGTGATGAAAAACTTGCAGGCACCCATGTGGAGCAGGGTTGAAGAAGAGCTTCAAGGAAGGGACACACACACATCCCAAAGGCACAGCCATGCCAGAAATCAGAGTCATAGAATGGGTTGGGTTGGAAGGGACCTTAAAGATCATCTAGTTCCACCCCCTAGGGACACCTCCCACTAGACCAGGTTGCCCAAAGCAACCTGGTCTTGAACACATCCAGTGATGGAGCATCCCCAGCTTCCCTGGGCAACCTGTGCCAGGGTCTCACCACCCTCAGAGTGAAGAATTTCCTCCTAATTTCCAATCTAAATCCCCTCTTCCAGTTTGAACCCATCACCCCTCATCCCATCACTACAAGCCCTCATCAAAAGTCCCTCCCCAGCTTTCTTGTAGCCCCTTCCAGCTACTGGAAGACCCCAACGAGCTCTGCAATGCTCTAACCCTGTGCAGAAAATAACACATTCCAACCCAGCCAGGCAGGAGGCAAAACAGGTTGGAAGAAATCACTAAAACCCTGGGAAAAGATTAAAAAAACCCAACAACAGCTGAAAAAACCCGGGGAAAAAGCAAACGAAGGCACAAACCCTCCAAGGAACCTGGATGCTCCACACACTGCAGATCCAGGCTGGCTGGGCTGAAGGCAAAAGCAGAACCCTCCATCACTGCTGCAGTTGGGTGGAGATTTCTAAGTGCACAACAGGCCAAGTTACAGCTCCCTGAGCTGCCATAACTCAGCCTGCTTGGACATGAGAAGCGTTGGGTTTGGCTCTACATGCTGCTGACTGTGAGGACTTGGGGCTGGATCCTGCATCCTGGTTGCATCTCCCTGTTTCTGGGCAAGGCTGGCTCCAAAACTGGCATTGCCAAACCCTTGGTGAGCCCCATCCCTGCTGGTTACGTCAGGGGTTTGGTGAGAAGCTTCATGGTGGTGGGTCTGGAGAGATGGTTGGGTGTAAACTCACCCGTCCTCCTGGATTTATTGAGGGGAGAGGGTGGAGATGTGGTTGGGAGATGATCACCCCCAGGCCCACCACAGATTTGGGGTAATCTGGGTGAAGGCTGTTAGGAAAAGCCTGGCTTGGCTGCAGGTCAAAAAGTGGAGGATCTGGTGGACCATCAGCATCCCAGCCTGGCCTCCATCACCAGAAGTCTCCCCCAAACAGCCCATTCCTCCCCATTTTTCACACTGGCCTCCCCAATGGCTCATGCTGCACATGGGATGAGGAGTGGGGTGGAAAACTCGATGCCAAAGGTGCAAAATGCAGCACAGAGGGAGGGACCCAACCAGGCTGTGGGTGAAGGGAGCTGAGGGAGCCTCCAGGGAAACCCTCAAATCCCTCCAAGGAGCCATCAGCACATCCTGACCCTTTGGGAATCATTAGGGGCTTTTTCCTACTGTCAAGGGAAAAATGCTCAAAATAAGAGAATTTGGGAGTTCAAGCAAAAAAGTCCATTTTTGGGGGGAGGGAGGTGATGAGAGGCAAGCAAAGCAGATCTGCCCATTTCACTTCAGCCCCATTCTGATGCAGTAAGAAGAAGGAGTTAAACCAAATCCTGAAGGAACCACAAGGAAAAGTCTTTTTTTCCTTTCCTGACCCTTCACCCCGCTCGGGTTTTGGCTGAGGAGCTCTGGCAGTTCCACAGCCTTTGGTCACCTCAGACATTTGGCAAAATAAACTTTCCAGGCAATTTTTTTTCCTGCTGTTGGAGCCATGAAAGAGGCAGCTCAAGGTTGAGCTCAAGCTCCTCCTTCCCCCTGGTGATGGGGACAACCCATGACATACCTCTGGCCACGCACCCTTTCAACCAGCACCTAAACCCAACCCAGTTCAGAGTGAACTGCAGAAAAACCTCATCCAGAGTCAACAACAAACTCCTTTAACTGAACTTAATATTCTAGTTTCAGCACAGCCTGGACTCAAGCCAAGCCATGGAGCTGAGATGGCCTCAGGAGCACTGATGGATGCTCTCCAGATGTTGGAGGAGACATGGTTGACATCCAGCCTCACCCTCCGGGGCTTCTCTGCCACCTCCAGCCCTGCAGGGTAGGAGACAAGACTCATTTCTGGGTGATGTGAGAGGTGGGTTAACACAGTCTAGTCCTGAGGGATGCAAAAATGCATTTCTACCACCAAAGATGCTCAGAAAGCAAATACATGACTGGGAGGAGACTGGGTCCTTGCCTGGAGGGAGATGCTGGAGGTGGACACTGCTCCGTGCACCTCTTGTCATCTTCAGCCTCACCAGGATGGACCTAGTGATGATGGGGAAGCTGTAAGGGACAACTGGCCCCACAGCAGCTGGTTGGAGACAGCCACGTGTGGGACATGGCAGCAGCATCTCCATCCTCCCAACCCTCAAGGATGAAGGGAAAATGCCAACACAGAGCAAAAAAAGACCAACTCAGAACAAAAATGCTCCCCTGAGGAAAGCAGATCACAGGCAGCACCCCCTTAACCCCACTGCTGGATGGGGACGAGTGGGGATGAGGACCTTGCTGGGCTTGTGCCCCAAACCCAAGGTATCACCATCCCCTGGAACAGAGTTTGGTTGGACCAGAGATGTCAGGACCTGCACAGAGATGTCAGTACCCACCAAACCAGCCCCACTAAGAGCATCATCAGATGCTAAAACGCTGCAGGAACACATTGAGTGCCAGGCTGGTGGCACCAGCCTCTGCAGCTCAGGTCCCCATGGGGTGGGATGGAGAGGACAGGGGTGTTTGGTGACATTGCTCATCGTTTGGAGCTCTCCCCGTGGCACAGGTCACCCAGTCCCCACACCCTTGGCTGTGGGTGCCTTTGGGGCTGTGCTCAGCCCTGGGTGCCAGGCAGGGGTGGGCAGACCCCGCTGTGGTCCAAGCACCAGCCCTGCTGGATGTGGGGGGGAAAATAAAGATATATCATCCTGGTTGCCACAGCAACAGCTCCTGCCTGCCTCAAACTTCAGAGCCCACCCAGAAGGAGCTTCCCTCATCCCTGCTGCCTCCATGGGCTTCTCCTCCCTGGCACCCGAGGGGTTCTGAGCACCCAAAATCCAGCCTGCACCCCCAAAATCCCCCTTCTCATGAGGCACCTCAAGATGGGGGTGATGCAGGAGCTGCAGTGGGGCTTGGGGGTTCAGCTTTGGGTGGGTGATGCTTGTCCCAGCTCATCCTGAGCATCCCATGGGATCCCCCGGATGGGATGCTCCCGGTGGGGACCTGCTGGTGCCTTTTCTGGTCCCCCAAACCCCGACAGCCCCAGGGGTTTGCAGATCTGTGCTGCCTCCAAGGCAAAGCCCATGAAAATTTCCACTTAAGCAGCCAGCAGCACAACAAGGGAAGGGACTGGGAGCCCGGCTCTGCCAGGAGAGGATCTGGGCTCTTAATTATTTATGCTTCACCTCCGTGCCATGGTGATGAGAGATGGAGCAGACAGAGGCACAGCCAGACAGCGGCGAGGAGGCTGCAGCCTGTTCCCCCAGGGAGGCCATGGATACCCCTGAGGTGAGCCTGGGGGGCTACCAGCCCCTGTCCTAGTCCTGCCCCACACCCCTTCCCCTTGGAAAGGTGCCTCACCCCTGGTTTTCTTCTCTGCCACCACCTTCCCAGAGGGTTTCTCCCCAGGACCGAAGGGTTGGGGGTGATTTGCCACTTGCCATAGATGCTTGAAGCTCCCCAGGGATCTTGTTGAGTTGGATGGGGACCAGCCGTGGCCACCTGCCAGTGACACCGTGACCATCGTGTCCAGCTTTGAGCCCACAAACCTATTTCTTCTCCTTATGGAAGGCAGACCCTGAGGAATTGCTGCTCAGGCTTCAGGGCAGCATCAAGGCTCAGGAGGATGCTTCACAGCAGGGTCCCCGTTGACCCAGCCTTGCTTGGGATCATCACCTCCAGCAGGGTTGGCTTGAATTGAGCAGGATGAACTCAGCAAAGCCACAAAACCTGGTCCCATGCTCCCTTCTGCCATGAAAATCCATGAACAGGAGCTGGTGCTGCCCATAAGGAGCCCACTCATCTCCCATTGGGGATGTGGTTTGCTCCTGATGCTGAACTGGGAAAACCAAGAGTCCCCCAGATAAGGTGTCACATCTCTGAGGGGGGTGACCCATAGGGATGGGATGGGATGGGGTGGATGAATCCATGGGTGCAGAAAGGGGCTTCTACCCACCCTTGAAAAGGGGCAGAGGAGGTGGGATAAAGCTGAAGAGATCTCACCAGCCATCAGGCTGAGCACCAGGCACGGCCACAATGGGGTTTTAGGNAGGAATGGATGCCAGGAAACCCAAAATGGGAGGTAGGAGAGGGGAAAAAAATGCTCAGGCCTCTCTCGTGAGGTGGGAAGGCAGCGTAGATACAGTGTAAGGACCCCAAAACCCCCAAAAGCTTTGGGGAGCAGGCAGAGAATTGGCACCACAGCTCCCACCAGCACGGCCGGGGGGGTCAGGGTGGTGGGACACGGTGGCAGGGGGGTGAGATGCTACAGGCGGGACCCCCCACATCCAGCCCTTGGGCTTTGTGAGACCCCCCCCAGCCTCTTTGCCTCCCNTTTCTTCTCCTTATGGAAGGCAGACCCTGAGGAATTGCTGCTCAGGCTTCAGGGCAGCATCAAGGCTCAGGAGGATGCTTCACAGCAGGGTCCCCGTTGACCCAGCCTTGCTTGGGATCATCACCTCCAGCAGGGTTGGCTTGAATTGAGCAGGATGAACTCAGCAAAGCCACAAAACCTGGTCCCATGCTCCCTTCTGCCATGAAAATCCATGAACAGGAGCTGGTGCTGCCCATAAGGAGCCCACCCATCTCCCATCGGGGATGTGGTTTGCTCCTGATGCTGAACTGGGAAAACCAAGAGTCCCCCAGATAAGGTGTCACATCTCTGAGGGGGGTGACCCATAGGGATGGGATGGGATGGGGTGGATGAATCCATGGGTGCAGAAAGGGGCTTCTACCCACCCTTGAAAAGGGGCAGAGGAGGTGGGATAAAGCTGAAGAGATCTCACCAGCCATCAGGCTGAGCACCAGGCACGGCCACAATGGGGTTTTAGGGTGCTCAGCACCCTGAAGAATCGGGACCTTTCTTAGTCGCAACTTTAAAGGGATAATCGGTCGGATCCATGGGTTAAATCCCCCTGGGATTTCTAGGGGGGGAAATTCGCTTAGCGGGGTCTATGCTCAAATCCCTTAATTTCCTGGATTAGAGAAGCCAGGACAGCTTGTCATTCGTCCTGCGTGGAGGAGGTGACACCAACCTCACTGCTCAAGGCTTTGCAAACCATCTACAAGAGCACTGAGGGACCAGCAGCCCCCAGCCCAGCCACTGTGTCCCCCCTGGTCCCCAATCTCTGGCTGGGGGGGGTGGGGAATGATGCTGGTGAGCACCAGCAAGGAAAACACTCCATATTTTTGCCCAGCTCTGCATTTTCACCTCTCTCCAGGGAGGAAGAGGCTGGGGTGGGGGAACAGAAGCATGGATGGGGGTGTTGGGGCTGTTGCTGCAGGGAAGAAGGTGGGTGG
>VYZX01027005.1:29812-51966 GCA_013401335.1 Brachypteracias leptosomus
TGGGGGTCAGGCAGAGAATTGGCCCCACCGCCCCCGCCAGCACGGCCGGGGGGGGTCAGGGTGGTGGGACACGGTGGCAGGGGGGTGAGATGCTACAGGCAGCACCCCCCACATCCAGCCCTTGGGCTTTGTGAGACCCCCCCCAGCCTCTTTGCCTCCCGAAGAGGGTGAGGATGAGGATGGAGGGGAGAAGGGCTGGGAGGCAGCCAGGCAGCTGCGCAGGCTGGGGGAGGATCTCTCCCTTCCCTTCCCTCCCAAAGAAAAGCAACGCTGCAGATTCTGCTCGTTGAATAGGAAAAGCAGCAGAAAGGAAAAATGTTTTTTCCCTGGTTGTTGTTGTAGTCTCCTTTTTTTTACATTTTTTTTTCCCCTCCTCTGATGAAGGGCTGCTCCATCCAAGGGTGAGCAGGTACAGAAGCCTCCTGCTGGCATCAGCATGGAGAAGAGGAGGATTCCCCATCCTCTTCTTCAAAAGAAAAGGCTTCACCATCCTCTTCTTCAGCTCATTCCCTCCTCCCCCTGCTGTGTGGGCAGCCAGGAGGTTGTTGTGTTGATGGAGGGACCTAACACAGCTCCAGGGCCCAAACCATCCTGCACCACCTCCCGAGAAGGGCCAATTCTGCAGCAGGACAGCATCACCAGCCACTCACTCTGTGCACTAAGCTGGTAAAAGGCTTGGATTAGAAACCAGGCAGATGATCTGGGCTGTGATGTGATGCTGGGGAGGAGGAGGAGGGTGAAGCAGCCTCCCCTTCATCCCCCCCACACTGCCCCAGCTCTCCAGGGCAGCCCCTTCCCATGGAAGCATGGGATCATGGTCCCATCCTTCCCACCTCGCTGCCATCCCTGCCTGTTTCCATCTGGTCCTGCCACAAAGGTGACCATGGAGCAGCCACCAGCACTTCACAGCTCTCCCATTTTGGACATTTTTGCTTCCTCCTGCACCCCCAACATGCCCCTCCTGCTTCACCCCACACCAAAACCATCCCCTGCAAGCTGTGACACAAGCCAGGACCTCATGGATTTCAGAGATCTTCCCTGATGAGCATCCCACGGCTGGGACCACAGTGAATCCAAAGGGCTGTGGAGCTCTGCCCTGCCTGTGTTGTTCCATCATGACCTAGCAAGGTTGGAAATGATCCTAGGAATGCACCTCACACACCCAGGGCATGGAGATGGGGTGGTTGAGCTCATATTTGGCTCAGCAGAGAGGAAACGTGGTGGGAGAGGCCGAGTCAGGAGCAGTGATTGCAGCTGAAGGATGGGAGAGCAATGAAAGGAGAGGGGCTATTGAAACAGAGAAACCCTAGAAGCTAATTGTGGCTTTCCAGGATCTGAAGGGGGCTACAGGAAAGCTGGGGAGGGACGTTGGAGGATGTGGGGTAGTGGTAGAACTGGGGGGGATGGCTCAAAACTAGAGGGGGGGAGATTGAGATGAGACGTTAGGAAGAAGTTCTTGCCCAGGAGGGTGGGGAGACACTGGCCCAGGTTGCCCAGAGAGGTGCTGGAAGCCCCATCCCTGGACATTTGGAAGGCCAGGCTGGCTGGGGCTGTGAGCAACTGATGTAGTGGGAGGTGTCCCTGCCCATGGCAGGGGGGTTGGAACTGGATGATCTTTAAGGTCCCTTCCAACCCTGACGATTCCATGATCTTCTAAACCAGACCCTGCTGAGGTTTTCCCAGCTGGATTACTCTGTAAAGCACCATCCTTATGAAATACACTGAATTTCCCAGCCTGGTGGCCATGCATGGCCGTGCCCCTCCACCCCTGTGCTGCTGGTGGCACTTGGGGACACGCAGAGCTGGCCCTGCCCGAGCTGCTCCTGACTTCTGACACGGCCACAAAAGGGCTTAACTGCCTAAGTCCTGTCTGAGCAGGAAGGTACTAAATTGGCACCACAGGAAGACTTAAAGAGTCACGGTGCAGGCAGCAGATCCCACAAGAGCCAGCGACGGGTAAGGATGTGACATCCCCGGGATGCCATCCGGGGATCTGCTGCTCCTCCAGTGTCCTGGGCTGGAGGTTGGGATGGTGCTGGCCATGAGTCAGAGGTCCCTGTGTCATCCTGGCTGACAGGGACACAAGGACCAGCAGCTGCTGCTCATCTCTGCTGCCGTGGAATTGCCTGACCCCTGTCACCACACGGGCAGGAGGGGAGGAGCTGGCAGGGAGGAAAGTCAACGTGCTCTGCCATGGCTGGGGAAGCCTTTTGGAGGCTCCTCTCTTCATCACACAGGGGCTGTTTGCAGGGAGGAAAAAGAAAATGCCCCCATAAAGAGAATTACCTCCTGCCCCAGCTGATCTCAGCCTTTGAGGCACCTCCATCCATCCCTTCTGTGCTTCCCTCCCTGTCTCGTTGCACAAGGAAAGGATGGAGAGGTTGGGAAGGGCTGGAGGGTGCCCAAGACCCAGTGGGTACCAAGTGATGCCATCGGTGACCCCAGGGAACGGGCAGAGGTGACTCCTGCACAGCCCAGGACCTCAGCAGGATTGATGGTTGGACTTGATGATCTTAGAGGTATTTTCCAGCCTTAATGATCCTATGATTCCATGAATCTATGATTCTAGGATTCCATGATTCTATGAATCTTTGATTCTGATTCCATGATTCTATGATTCCATGATTCCATGATTCTATGATTCCATGATTCCATGATTCTACAATTCTATGGTTCCATGATTCTTTGATTCTGCAAATAGAGGAACCCTCCCTGTGCCCAGAGGTGCCCAAAGAGGAGCTGGACAAGTGGGAGCCCCCAACACACTCAGTCTAATCCCTGAAGCATCCACTCAACCCCATCCCTGCATCCACTTCATCTGGGACCCATTCCAGCTTCACTCCACTGCTGCCTCCTTCCCACCACCCCACCCCAAGGAAAGGGGGGGGACACACAACCCTCTTGGGGTCACAGCATTCCCCTTTCCCCCCATCCCTCCTCCTCCTCCTCCCTGCTCTCCACCCTCAGGCCAGGCAGGGACTAGGGTGAGACTAATGTGGTGGCCCCTCAGCCACCAACCCCGGGCACTTGAGGAGGCAGCAGAAACCTCACATCAAGCTCAGAGAAGGACAATTGAGAAGCTCCAGGCACAGCATTAAGCAGCATTACTGTGGCTGGATGTACCGCCGGTAGTGACATTACTGCAACTTAAAACGTTTGGGATCAGAGCTGCTGAGTCTATTCTTTGGGGGTTTTTTGCTTGGGCTGTGCTGACATTTTTTCTGCAGAAAATACCTGCTTGGCTCAACCAACCTCTTGTGCTTTGCTGCCTGGCTCTGCGGGGCTTTTCTTGCCTTCTCCTGCTCCCCAGATGTGGATGGATGCTCCATCCTCGGTGCAGCATCCATGCTGAGCCCAAACATCCCCTTTACCACTCCCAGCTTGTCTCTGCTCTTTCCCTTTTCCTTTTTTCCCCCCCTTTCTGGAGTTGACTGGCACTCTGCTAATTTGTAGCCCGGCTCCTCCTGAGACTGTGGAGCTTAATTATGTTTTTCTCATCGTTGGTGAATGGCTCGGGTATAATTATGCCTGGAAGAGCATTACTTAGGACTAACCCAGGAGCAGCAGCCCCTCCGGGGTGCTGTGGATCAGCTGCTCCAAGGAGCTGTTATTTAAGGTGCTGCCCCATGAAGCTCGAGCTGGAGAGGAGCTGAGATCTTGCCACCCATCTCCTGGACTCATATCCCCAGCACTGGTGATGGCCTCTTCTTCTCAGAAGCACTCCAGCCACTTACTGGACTTGAGAAACCTCATAAAACCTTGAAATGTGGCAGCAGAAGGAAACCCTGGAGAGAACTAGGATCTGCCTGCCTTGTGTTGAAGCCACCACCATCCATCATGGAGCCCTGAGCTCTCCCCAGTGCTCCACGTGCATCTCCATGGTCAGCACCCACGTCAAAAGCCAAAGGTTGAGGATGATTTTTGGCCCATGGCTGTGATATTTTGGTTGACCCATGGGCAATTTGCCTTAGGTAGGAATGTTCTCACTAATGAGACGGGAGGTGGCACCTCCAGCACATCCTTCATCCTTCCAGGGGAGCAGCAGAAAGAGTGATGGCTCTTGGCTGGCATGAGAGGGGCATGAAACATTGAGAGGACAACCTGCACCTTCATCTTAAACAGGTTGAAAGCCACGAGCTGGTATCAATGGTTGCTCTTGACCCTATTCCTCACCCATTGACTCTACATGAACTTCACCAGGGAGCAGGAGATATAAGAGGAAATAAATCATTCCTTCATTTCAATTGCTTCAAAGGAAATTGAGGAGGCTCATCTGCTGAACCCCAAAGCTCTCCCTTCAAGGGGCTCCACTTTTCTGTGCCACAGACACCACGGTGCTCTGCTCAGCCTCAAACAACTCCAAGAATCCAATTTACTTGTCTCCAGCACACTGTTTTTAGCCTACTTTTCCCCAGGAAATGGGGCTGACTTATGTGATTGTGCTGTTTATATATCTATATGCCATCACTCCCACACTAATAACTTTTGAACGTGTTGGCCAATTCCAACCACATCTGACAGAGCGGCAGAGTTTTCAAAAATACTGGATTCTTACAAATTTAATGAAATCCGTGGGTGGCCACATATTTTCTTATTTTTTTCCTCCCCCCCCCACCCAGGGAAAGGCTGCAGAGTGAACTCAGCCATATTATTAGACAGAGGAGAATACACACAGAGACACACCAGTGATGCTCTAAACCCCCAGGTGCTGGTAAAGCAGAGGTGATGTTGGTGTTGGATAGGGGGATATTGCAGCCCTGAGCCCCCCAAATGAGCATCATGGTCCCTCCACCCATGTACCCACAGCCTATTTGGGGCATTTCTTTCTGTGTGGAGGGTGCAGGTTGGTGTGGGCACTGCAGGGGAGGGTTTACTCATTGAAGAAGCTTTAAAATGAACCGGGCTAATTATATTGGAAGCTTTTCTAGCTGCTTCTGGGTTTGTAGGAACCTGCTGCTGGTGGTGCTGCAAAAGCCCTCGTGAAGGGGAAGAGCAAGAGATGGAGGCTTGTGGGGTTCAGACACAGCAACTTGCATGTCAAGGTCATGGAATTGTGGAATTAAAGAGGGGTTTGGGTGGGAAAGGAGCCTTAAAGGTCTTCTAGACCAACTGCCTTGGGACATCTGCAACTAGAGCAGGTCCAACCTCCCCTGCAATGGTTGCAGGGATGGGGCAGCCACCACCTCTCTGGGCAACCTGGCACAGGCTCTCACCACCCTCAGCACCAACAATTTCTCCTTCTCTCTAGTCTAAATCTCCCTCTTTTAGATTAAACCCATCACCCCTTGTCCTATCCCAACAGGTCCTGCTTAAATCTCTCCCTATCTTTCTTCTAGGCTCTCCTGAAAGGCCACAAGAAGGTCATAGAATCATAGAATCGTCAGGGTTGGAAGGTATCTTAAAGATCATCCAGGTCCAACCCCCCTGCCATGGGCAGGGACAGCTCCCACTACATCAGGTGCTCACAGCCCCAGCCAGCCTGGCCTTCCAAATGTCCAGGGATGGGGCTTCCAGCACCTCTCTGGGCAACCTGGGCCAGTGTCTCCCCACCCTCCTGGTGGTGAGATCCTTGGTCCTCTCCTGCATGCAACCAAACTGCAAACCCAAGACACCCTCCAAGACCCTGGGTCTGAACCCACCTAACCCCACATCTCCAGCAGAGCCTCAACCCTGTGATGCTGCCCAAAGGGTTTGGTACCTCCTCAGTAGGTTCTGGGGTCTCAACAGACACCATGAAGACAGGCAGCACAAATTCCTGGGCTGGGTGTCAGCCGTGGTTGGTAACCCAGCACTAATGCCCAGAGCACGTCACGTTGGAGTCTGGCTGTCCCTGGCTGGCAGGAGATCAATAAAGGGCTTTTCAGCTCCCCAGCAGCCCTCGTGCACCGGAGGCGATGGTTGTGCTGGAAAAAAGAGCCCAGCCCTGTGCTCCCAGCACTTGCCTCCTTCCTCGTGCCTAGTTAAGAGCAGCCTAATTAAAACTGAGCACAACTGGTGGAAGGAGCTGGGCTCAGGAGCTCAGGAGCTGATGGAGATGTCAGGTTGTTCATGGAGTGGTTTCTGGTGGGACCAGGTTTGGTCTCTGATGGGGTATCCTCAAAGCTGAGCACTCCATTTATTTCTTTGCATCTTCACTGGTGATTGAAGAGGTCCCCTGATCCCACAGCTCTCCTCCTCCTCCTCCATGCACATGGAGGATGCATCCTGCCCCCCAGCTCTCCAGCAGAGCTCTGACCACATCACCTCAGCCAATTCTTGCCCTGCCATTCCCATCTCCTTTGATTTTCCCTTCTCCTCTCATAATCAGAAGGTGAAACATTCCATACCAAGAGCTCATCAAGCATTTCCAGCATGGGAAGGGGTCATATCTCCTCCAACTCCCACTCTCGTGGCTTTCCAGAACCTGGGGACAGAGGATGCTGAAGTTCTCAGACCCAGCATCCCACAGCAGACTAAAGCTTCACATTCCCAGGATTCAGGGCTTTGTATGGAGTCATTCCCACCCTCAGCTCCCAGGGAAAGACCTGCCCTTCCCACCCCTCTGCAGCCTGCTTCCTACCTGGCAACCTAGTGGGATTTGGAACATTTTTTTTTTTTTCCAAAGCTTTGACAACAGTTTGGTTCAACAATCAGCTCAAAACCATCACCGAGCCCAACCAGGCTCCCCGAGCAGGCCTGGGAGTCTCATTCACATTGCAGATAAGCCCTTGCCAGGCATGCTGATAAAGATTTCCAGTGTGACTCTGCATACGAATGATCCAGAGCCAGCAGTGAATCCAGCACTGGTGGTTGAGGAGGTACCTGGGTTTTCCTCCTGACCCCAGCCCTTTTTCCCCAGTGCTTGCTCAGAAACCAGAGAGCAACGACCATGCTCTATTAAATCAACCCTAAAAAGTGATACAAAGAGCCTTTGGACCCTTTCCTCCACAGCTCACCTCTTGTCTGGGAGATCATGAAGCTCATGAAGCTCCAAGCACGTTATGGAAGCCACTTGAGTTGGCCCCGAGCTGGGACTTGGACCCTATTTCAACCTAAATTAGACATGACCCCTTTGCCCTTCTTCCTCCTGCTGGTTTTCAGCCAGATCAGGTCCCTGCTCTGCATCACTGATGGGTACAACCAACCTGGGGAGTGGGGGCTTCTTGAGGCTTCTAGGGGTTTATTTGGACACCCAGATCTGAGCAGAGCCTTGGGTAGGGCAAACCCTCCCCAGGCATCAGCTGCAGCCAGTGATTTGACTGTTTTTCCTCTCAAAACCTCTTTCTGGAATAGAAATAACTGGGAATCCTCACAGAAGTGGGATGGTTCCTCTTGGCTATAAGTCAGACAGAGGATACGGGCAAAGAGCATCTCAGGAGCTCTTCTGCTAAGGTATCATCCTGCTTATCAATGAGGCTAGGGAGAAATGAGGTAGACAACCCAATATCTCCTAAGTGGCAGCTATCAGCCCATGAACCCCACGCCATGTCCCACAAGTGCAGTCCCACCATGATGCAACCATCCCCTGCACTGCTCTGGGGCCTCACGGGTTGGTTTGGGAAGGTCACACATCCACAGCCCACTTGGGGTCATCAGAGGGACAATTCAGCTTGGATCCACCTCGTTTTGACCACCACCCATGAGGCTTGGGCAAGATGGATGCTTCTCACTCCCTCTTCAAGGTCCAGATAGCACCAACCACCATCTGCACCAGCAGATGTCCACCACAACACTTGCTTTGCCTCCCCAAAATACCCTCCCCAAGCACTTCAAACCACAAAAAGTCTCACCCCTCTTCTCCCACCAAACAGGCAGGAGGGACCCCTGCCTAGATGCCACGTCAGGACGGGGACCACCTTACCTGGACGCCGCGATCTCCGCCTTCTGCTTGGCGATGGTGGCCGCCCTCTCGGCCGCCTCCACGGCCCGATCCACCTTCTCGCGGATCTTGCTGGCCCGCAGCGGGATGAGGTTCTTCCTCTTGCCGCTCACCAGGATGTTCTGCTTGTACTTGCCCTCCTCCTTGGTGCCGTCGGGGAAGGTCATGCAGCCGTAGCCGTGGCGCTTGTTGTTGGCCCATTCTCCCTCGTACTTCAGCCCGTCCGAGCGCTGGCTCACCCCGAAGCCCGACCTCTTGTCGTTCTTCCACTCGCCCACGTAGATCTCGGTGGTGGTGGCGTCGATGTCGTCTTCGATGACGGAGAGCTCGGCCTCCCCCTCGCCCAGGCTGATGGTGGAGTTGATGTCGCTGGCGGTGGAGCTCACCGTGCTCATCCCGGCCTCGCTCCGGAACGAGCTCTGCTTGCTCCGCTGGCTGGCCAAGGAGCTCTTGGACTCGGACTTGCGGAGCTTGAGCCCGCTCAGCAGCGACCGCCGGAAGATGCCCTTCTTCTTGCTCTTGAGGATCTCGGCGTCGCTGTGGGCCATGAGGACGAAGCCCCCCCTGGAGACGGCGGGGCTGCCGGCCACCGCCGGCGAGGAGTCGGGGTGCAGCGCCGTGCCGTTGGTGTGCTCGCTGCGCAGGGAGTTGATGGAGGTCCTCAGGGGTGACCTGATAACCGCGGCCATGCCGTAGGGCACGCTCTGCCGCACGCCGTAACCCTGGCGCATCCCTCCGACCCACTGGCCCTGGTATGTCCCTGGGGAGAGGGAGACAAAAGCGAAGAGGGGGTTCAGGGCATGGTGTCCTGTGGACCTCTAAGAACATCAAACTCTTCTGTGAGCCCTTCGTTAGAGGGAGAAGCAAAGCGAAGCTCTGGATCCCAACCCCATCTTTGTAGAATCATAGAATCATTAAGGTTGGAAAAGGCCTCTAAGATCTGTGAGCCCTTTATTAGAGGGAGGAGCAAAGCACAAGCTCTGGATCCCAATAGCATCCTTGTAGAATCATAGAATCATCAAGGTTGGAAAAGGCCTCTAAGATCTGCGAGCCCTTCATTAGAGGGAGGAGCAAANGTACCACCACGTTATGGGAGGAACAACCAACTCTTGCCTGGATGGCAGCAGAGCTCCATGGAAACACCAGGAGCCAGCGATGCTTCGAGGAACTGCCCTTTGGAACAACCCCTGACTTGAAAGGGAAGGGAGGAGGGAGACAGGGAATCGTTACCCAGGGAGATGCTCCATTCCCACCCGTGCTGCCAGCAGGGATCAAAGCGGGTGGTATATTCTTGATGTATTTATTTATTTATACTCCTAGAGCCTTTCATCTGGCGTGGAGCAGAAGGAAGAGGCTCTACAGCAATAAAAGCTTCATGGGGAGAGACCCATTTGGTGATTCTCCTCAGAAACGTGCCCCTGATTCACCTCCTGCATTTGTGGGGCACTAACTGGTGTTGCTGAACTGGTTGTTAGTGGGATGAAGGGCACATGGGACTGGGAAAGCACAAGAAACCCACCCAGCCTGGGGAGTGCCCACCTAAGTCCTCCCAAGGTGGATTGATGGGCCTGAGGATTGTTCCTCTGGTGATGCTGGGATGCTGTGGTTGGTCCCAGTCCAGGGTTGGCCTCTCGCTGCCCATAAGTTCTTTAATCTGAGGGTGATAGATCAGAGGAATGGGCTCCCCAGAGAGGTGGTGGAGGCCCCATCCCTGGAGTCCTTCCAGGTCAGGCTTGATGGGGCTCTGAGCAGCCTGCCCTAGGTAGAGATGTCCCTGCTGGTGTAGGGAGGTTGGACCAGATGAGCTCTGGAGGTCCCTTCCAGCCTCAAACATTCTATGATCCCTGGCTGGAGATGCGAAGAGCCAGGGATGGGTGCAGGTAGGACCTTGCAGCACTGGGTCCTCCCTTCATGCCAGCCCCACTCCTGCACGCCAAGGGAGTCTTAAAATAGACTTGCTGAAGCAGAGAACCCTGTGAGAACCCAACCAGAACGGCCCTGGTGACAACAGCCTGGATGGGGACTGGTGGCTCAATGGGATAGAGGCTTCCCAGCCCTGCTCTGCACGGGGTGATCTTTGTCCTTCAGCAACCAGGCCATGATCTGGAGACACGAGTGACCCACCAGGTTCACCTGAGGTGGCTCTTTTGGATGCAAAATTATTGTGATTGGGCAAACCTGTGATTGGCCTTCTGGTGACACCACTCGTCACCTTCCTCCATCTGGACATCGAGCCCTTGACCATCACTCTCTGGATGCCACCATCCAGCCAGTTCTTTATCCACTGAACAGTCCACCCATCCAACCCATAATTCTCCAACTTAGAGAGAAGGATGTTGTGGGGACCATGTCAAAGGCCTTGCAGAAGCCCAGGTAGATGACATCCATAGGTCTACCCTTGTTGACTGCTGCAGTCACTTGGGAAATCACCCTGGATATCACAAACATCCATCCCACTTCTATGTGGCCCTTCCACACTGGGTAAAAAGGACAAAGAGCAGCCAAAGAAGCTTTGGACACAGAAAATCTTCTGAGCTAAGCAACCTGTGGCTTCCTAGGGTGACACAACCAAAGGAGCAGCTGTTTCTGCACTGCAGCTCTTTCCTCACCATCAATACCTGCAAAATGCTTCCTGAAGCATTAATTGCATGAGATTAATGGAGTGGTTGCATCAGGGAAGATGCAGCATCCATGACATGGTCAGGGCAGCACCACCCAGGCTGGGTGGAAGTTGTGGATAAGAGGAGATGAATGATAGGACAGCATTGGACAACCAAGCCAAGAGATCTCAGCCACCACCATGATCCTGCTGAAAAGATGGCCTGGGAATGGGAATTTTGGAGCAAAATCAGAGCCCAAGGAATAAGGTTGTGCTCTTGCTCATCATGGTGACAATTTCTTGACTCCTGGTGTCATCACTCCAGCAGGAGTTGGCCAAGAGAAAGGTGATGCCAAGAAGGGTGGGGATGCACAGAGCAGAGGTAAGGACAGGGCATCACCAGAGGCTGGCAGAAAATAACTGAAGTCATCCCAAAAGATGAATGGGGGAGAATATTCCTCTTTTGGAAACAGCAGATGGAGAACGAGAGGAGTGGGATCAAGGAAAGTCAGGATGGGAGAGAAGAAAATGGGCAATGTGGTTGTTGGCCACTTTCACTTGGGTTCTTAAGTGTGAGGTGGGGTTTTTTTTGGCTGGAGAAAGGTTGAGTTGTTTCCAAATGGCTTTTAAAACCATTGCCTTGAGGACCATGAGGAGCCCCATCCTTGGCTGGGCTGAAAGCAGAAGATGGGAAGTCACTGGCCTCCAAAGCATCGTTCCTGATGCTCCAGCAGAAGATTGTAGAGAAACGACAAGTACCCAAAAATGATCTAATTTGTTGCAGTTATTTGGTGCTACCTCAGCACTTGGCTCAGGAGGCTACAAATCATTCTGGGAAGAGAGCAGAGAGGCTGCAGGGCTGGTCCTCTTGTCCCCATGATGTCCAAAGCCCTGAAATGAGGGTTCTCTGTGGTGTGCATCTTGTAGAGATGTTGGGTGCAACCTCTGAGCCTCTGTATTCCCTGCTGGAGCCAGGGATGATGCAGCAGCACTCCAGCAATTCAGTTGGGATTGGGAAAGACTAATTAGCTCCTGTTTGCAAAGTGCCCCAGGAGGATCTGAGGCATCACAGACACCAGCAAGACCAATGGACTTCTTTTGCCAAAGAGGATTTTTGGATTTTCCTGGGGAGTGAGGAAGGAGGAGACCCAGCTCCAGGTCATCTCCCCAGGGTACAGCTGCTGTGGTGGGGCTCAGGCTAGAAGAAGAGTCACTTCATTAATGCAGTTTGTCTCCATACCAGGTGCCTTTGGCACATAAAGGAGTGATGGAGAGGGAAAGGAGACCTGAAACATGGAGAAAATGGCTTTTCTGGCCCAGATGGAGGTGGTCTACAGCATTGCACTCAGCAGGTCAAGGTGGGACATGCTGGAGGGTGGAAAGCACTTGGCTTTCCCACTTGCTGCCCATAGAATCATAGAATTGCCCGGGTTGGAAGGGACCTTCAAGATCATCTCGTTCCAACCCCCCTGCCATGGGCAGGGACACCTCCCACTAGGGCAGGTTGCTCAGAGGGATGGTGAAGACCAACAGTGATGCCCAGGGGACTTCAGCTCTCAAAGCAGCAGCACCAGGAGCTCCCCTGGGGCAATAGGTGGATTTTGAAGGATACAAGGGGAAGCCCAAGGGATGAAGATGAGCTGCTCACAGCCCAGCAATGTACGTTGGGCTTCCCTTGGGAACTTGGGTATAAACCTGATCCATCTTCGCCATGGTGTTGGAAGGAGCCAAGTCAGGATTCGGGGGTTGGAACGGCTGCATTTTCTTTCCTCCCTCTCCCCATACCCAAGGACTTGGTGTTTTGCAGGTGGCCAAACCCAGGCTCCAGTCCAGGAACACCATTAAGCACAAGCTTTATGGCCTGAAGGCTCCTCACAGGCTTTCCCCAAGCCAAGCCAGCTGGTTCCATGTCCTGCAGGATGAAGCCCTTGACAAGCACACGGGGTGAAGCACATGGAGGAATCCAAGCACTTATTTCAGATGCTATCAAGCATTTTGAGGCCCGTGGACACGCACATTTTATTGTCACAACACAACCTCAGAAAAAGGCAAATCCTTAGAAAAATATTCATTACCTGTCACTAACACTGAGGTGAAACCCCCCCATAAATGAGGTCTGAGCTGTCCAAGGGCCCTTCCACTTTCCCAAACCAAGCTGAAGTCATTAAGCTTTGCAAATTGCTGCTTTATCTTGCAAAGGATCCTCCCTGGTTTGCTCCCCCCTCCTCTTATCACTGAATTCTGCAGCGTATTAATTAAAGACATCTGATGGCAATAATTAGGCCAGTCCCTTGAATTCCAGCAGAAGGAAGGAGTTTTATGGGTATCACTTTGAAGCCCAGGAAGGATTCATGCACAAACCATCTCAAGAAGATCCATCCCAGAGAGAAGATGTGAGAGGGCTGGAGGATGCCAACACAACCTCAGTCGTGGGGTGATGATGGGGACATCCCCGTTGGCCACCCCAGCTGATGTCCAGCAGTCCCAGGGAGCTTCACTGGCACCCAAAAGGTGCCATCCAAGGTGGACACAGCATGAGCAGCAAATTACCTCCCCATCAATGCTCCCCATGCCTCTGACCAGCACCAAGCCAGGCTGAAAACACAGTCAGATGCTTCTGCCGTGGCTGCTAATTTGCCAAAAATATGCTCTGGTAACTGCTTACACAGGGGAAGAAATAAAGTAGGGGGGTTTTGAGTATGCAAATATAATCTTGCAGGCACAGACACGTGATGGATGTTAGTCATGTTGCTTAATGCCAGGCTGGGGAGAGAGAGAGACAGGATGGGCACGGGGAGGTCTGGGATCCATGGAGGAGGGAAGGGANGAGAAGAGAAGAGAAGAGAAGAGAAGAGAAGAGAAGAGAAGAGAAGAGAAGAGAAGAGAAGAGAAGAGAAGAGAAGAGAAGAGAAGAGAAGAGAAGAGAAGAGAAGAGAAGAGAAGAGAAGAGAAGAGAAGAGAAGAGAAGAGAAGAGAAGAGAAGAGAAGAGAAGAGAAGAGAAGAGAAGAGAAGAGAAGAGAAGAGAAGAGAAGAGAAGAGAAGAGAAGAGAAGAGAAGAGAAGAGAGAAGGGAAGGAGAAGAGAAGGAGAAGAGAAGAGGAGGAGAAGGAGGAGGGAAGAAGAAGAGAAGAGGAGGGGAAGGAGAAGGGAAGGAGAAGAGAAGAGGAGGGGAAGGAGGGGACTAGAGCAGAGCTGCCTGGGTGCTGGTAGCATTAAGTCTGTTACTAGGGCTCAACAAATAACACATCCTCACAAGTCACCAGCTCATATCAGCATGGATTTAAAGCTAAGGAAAGAAATCGGGTGTGGTTGGGTTTGGATGATATAGGCAGAGATGGGTGCAGGGCTGGGCACCTCTGCAGGAGCCAGAGCTGGGGGCTGGGAATCTGCCACAGCCTGGGAATCTTCCTCCTCCTCCTCCTCCTCCTCTGTGGATGCAAATAACAGTGTAAAGTAACTCTGGCTGAAATACCACAGAGCAGGGATTGCTCAACCACTCTCCATAGGGAAAACTGTCTGAGAGGCAGGTTCACACGTGGTCCTTTATACTCTCAGTGTCATGGTGCCTGCCCCAAAGACACTTTGAGATCAGGACATCAGTAGGATGAAGCTACTTCCCCCATTAATGTGCATCGTGGTATTGCAAAGACTGCTGATAATATGGATATTATGGATTTATGGATGGGAAACTGAGGCACAGAGTGAGATGAAGGACAAAACATGGCATGTGCTGCCTCTGCTGTAGGCACAAAGAGGCTTGGCACGACCTACAGCAAGGCAGGGAATGGGGCAAAGCCCTGAAGATAACCCCAGCTGCAGGAATGAAGCCATTTTCTGCACTTATCATGGTAAGAAGAAGTCACTCCAGAAAAATGACATATGGGAATTGAGCTCAGATAACATCTGTGAGAGGAGCATCTCCCCAGACCCATGACCAGGTTTGGTGGAAAAACTCAATTTGCTCTCCAGCATGTGCAGGAAAACCCAAGTGTGTCCTGAGCATCCCCTCCCTCTTCTCTCCTGTTGCTTCTGTGTCTCCTGGTGAACCAAATTTCACCAGGAATTGCCTCTTCCAGCCAGAGAAACTTTTCAAACCATTATAGAATCATCAGGGTTGGAAGGGACCTTCAAGACCATCTCATTCCAACCCCCCTGCCATGGGTAGGGACCGACAATCAAATCTCAGCACCTCTAATTCTGATGGGGCTCATCACACCTCCCAGGCCAGTTAAAAGCAGCAGGTCCTGGAGTTTTTCTGAGCTTTTCCAAAGGAAAGAACTAAAGACAGAAAGTTTTAGTCTTCCTGGAAGCCAGAAATGATGCGTTTGAGGAGCCAGAGCAAGTCAAGGGAGCTGGTGAAAGGGGACCTGTAGTTTTACACTTGAATCCCTGAGGATCCAGCCACCAACTGGAGCCAAAACTGGGCTGAGGCTTTAGCAGAAGGGGTGTGAGCCACATTAATGTATTGCTCAGCATCTTTATTCCAGCTAATGTGCTCCTCTCACAAAGAGGGAAATCGGGCTAATGCTCAGCCCCTTAATCCTCCGGCGCTCTCTAATCCCCCCTCGCAAACTCTCTGATCTCACCCCATTCCCCAGCAGAGCTCACGGGAGCAAAGGGCTAATTCTCCAGCCCTTTACACACTGGGGTTTGGGGGGGATGCATCCCCCAGGAGATGCTGAACCCCACAAGACCAGGCTGAGCTCCCCCTGGACCAGGGATGTGAGGCTGCGGGGATGGGGCGAGGAAAGCAGGGGCTGATTTATATGAAATAAATGATCCATCCCTTATTCAGGCCATGGAACCACTTTGCCAGCCCCAAAGTGATGCCCTGAGCAGGAAATCCTGTCTTTAGAGTGATCATCTTGGTGCCAATCTCTGCAAACTTGGGGGCCTTGCTCACCCAGTCATGAAAATTCATGATGCTCTGCTCTATGTTGAGAAGAAGCGGAGCCTCTTCAGGGAATAATTCTGGGGAAGAAGTGGCTGTTCTCATGCCTCGATTGCCATCTTTAAGGGGTTTCGATTCAAAGGCCACAATCTGTCTTTGTCAAGGCAAAATCAAGCCCTAAAATATAAACACTTGCCACTCAAGTGGGTGTTTTTGCCACCAAGCTCCCCCTTTTGCTAACAAATAATCCAATTTTCAGCTAAACAGCTTGTTGCAGAGGCAAAGTAGCAACAAGACTCACCCATAACTATTGCAAACTGCTCCCAAAAAAGTCAGTTCTTGGGCAGTATTTCAGGCAATGCCAAATCCAGACCTCAAACAGGCCAAATCTCACCAGAGACATCAACCTAAACCACAGCATCAACCCCTCTAAGACCAACCCCAGCTTCTCCATCTTCAAGTCATGCCTATATTAATACAGATCATCCATCTCCATCAGCATTACCTGGCTCAAAACATTCAAAATTCATCAGGTTAATTTGAAAATTGAGGCTTTTTTTTTTTTTTCCCCCCAACATGAAGCATTTTTAGCTCTCGTCTGCTGCTTTCCCAGCCTGTTCAGAAGTGACTTTTCTGCAATAGTCTGGGTGGAAACCTTGCTTCAAAAATGAAGCTGAAAAATCTTGCAAAAAAAATCACATGATTCCACAAGCTGGAGCTTCAAAAAAAAAAAAATAAATGAAATGTTCAGGAGCAGATGTCACCCAACCACGAGGAGCCCCATGGGATATCAAACCACAGGCAAATATCCTGAGATTTGGCACAAAAAGCCCTGAGAAACCCACCCCAGCACCCCCAATGTGCTTCACGACTCTCCCCTCTATTGTGGGGCAGGGAGAGGGGGTTAAAGGGGTTATTTTGCCCCCAAATTGGGGTCTTTCACCATCACCTGCTGGCTAAAGTCCTGGAGGAGCTGGAGTGAGGGTCTGAGCCTGGGTGGCAATTTCAACCTCATGTTCTTTTTCCCCCTGGGGGTGAAAATCCTTCTTCCTCTGTCCTGAGCTGTACCTGAAACTAAGCAGCATGTTCCAGGCAGAGAAGTAATTACCATGAGTTCATAGCATTTATTTTTAATGACTCTGGTCGGGATCTTCATTTAGTATTTTTTGATTCATCTTCCTCTCTTCGGCAGGTCCTGATGGGTCAGTTATTGCTCTCCTAGAACCCCTGCTGACTCCAAGCATCTTCTGTACCAAGCCTAGAGAGTGAGATGCTTCAGAAATAAAGTTCATAGTGTTTTTTCTTTAATTATGAGGCTCTTAGAAGGTTCTTAGGACCAGCCAGGAGCTGGGAGGATCAGGGATCAAGGGTGCATTTGTATCTGCTTGTTTCCACCCACCATTTAGAGAGCATCAACAATTCCTTCCTGGCAGCAGAAGATGAGGAGAGATGATACTTTTAAGGTAATTCCAACAGCCGTGCTATCAATAGACCATAGGGAAATTTGCCCTCAAGAGCTGATGAAAAAACCCCAGGATGGAGCAAGGCATGAAGCAGCCCTTGGTGATACCACTGGTCATGGTGGTGGGTCATCCAAATCACTTCTCAGCTCAGGTGAGGGGGTTATGACCCCTTCCCAGACAGGTGCCCCCATAGTCCATCCACCCACAGTGACCCTGGGGTCTGTTTTTACAAAATATTTGATGTTTTTCACCTCCTCAACCATTTCAAAGCCATTTGGTTGGTAGGTTTAGAATCATAGAATTGTCAGGGGTGGAAGGGACCTTCAAGATCATCTCGTTCCCCCCCCCTGCCATGGCAGGGACACCTCCCACTACATCAGTTGCTCACAGCCCCAGCCAGCCTGGCCTTCCAAATGTCCAGGGATGGGGCTTCCAGCACCTCTCTGGCCAACCTGTGCCAGTGTCTCCCCACCCTCTTGGGCAAGAACTTCTTCCTAACCTCTCATCTGAATCTCCCCACCTCTAGTTTTGACCCATTCCCCCCGGTCCTACCACCACCCAACATCCTCCAAAGTCCCTCCCCAGCTTTCTTGTAGCCCCCTCAGATCCTGGAAAGCCACAATAAGGTCTTCCTGGAGCCTTCTCTTCTCCAGGTCCTGGTGTGGCTGCTCAGAGGTGCCGCTGTAGAGGTGGGGAAAGTGGGGCATGGAGACAAGCTATGAGAGACCCCACACCAGCAGCTCCCACCACAACCCCTTCCCTCTCCCCATCCCCTTCCAGAGCACGACAGTTCCCCAGCCCGGGCCCAGCAAACCCACTTGCCCACTCACACGGTGCTAACAATGAAAACACTAATTATATTTCCCTCACCTATCAAAGGGATGATTCAGGGAGGTGAGTGGGCACCGAGGATTACACAAGACGAGCGCCCGCCCGCCCCTTCTGGGGTAGCCCCCGAGAGGAACGAGGGTGTGTGGAGCACACGGGCACCTGGGATGGGGCAAAGGGGTGGCAGAAAGAGGGACCTGGCATGGACCTGAGAGCTGGCTGGGTAGGGGGGACCTAGGAGAGGGGTTGGTCCCCTCCCCAAGCCTCTGTCTGGTCTCAGATCCTAAATGCTCAGCTTGGAAGAGGTGGAGGGAGGAGAAAAACAGGGATGGAAAGAGCAAAAACAGGGAAGGAAAGAGCAAAAACAGGGATGGAAAGAGCAAAAACAAGGATGGAAGGAGCAAAAGCAGATCTGTGGCTTCCTTCATCCACCTCATCTCATCCACCCCCACACCCACAGCTTCAGCAGCGAAACCCAAACCCAAAGCACAGCCCCAGGACTCCCCTGCAGTTACAACTCCAACTGGCCCCAGGGTAAAATCTCTGAGTATTCCCAAAGCCTCCCTGGAGCTACAGCAAGGCAAGAACCACCTGAGATGTCTCCTGATCTCCAGAGGTGCTGGGGAGAGGGTCTCCAACGGGAGACCTCCAGCCCTCTGCTCCTGAGAGGTTCCTCCAGCTCCAGCACTGGTGACAACAGCGGCCCCAGCTCACTTTGGTGCTGATCCAGGTGGATTCAGCCCCTTTTCCATGAATCTAGGGAGCAACCCTGCTCCTGGGCTGAGTCAGGCCCAGCAACTCCAGCATCCGACTGAAGCATCCTCAGCAGTCTGGTTTATGTAATATCAGGGTGTTTGTGGCTGGGGGCAGGAGGTAGCAGGGATTTGGGGCAGGAATCACAGCATCATTTAGGTTGGAAAAGACCTCTAGGGTCATCAAGTCCAACATCTCCCTGACCCCTAGACCACGTCTCAAAGCACATCTACTCGTTTGTTGAACCCCTCCAGGGATGGTGACTCCACCACCAACCGTATCATGGTTTGGGGGGTGGTCCAAGAGAGCAGAGAAGGAGGCAGGACGTGTGCCACAGGTGCAGGATGGTGGGTCAGGGGTGCCAGGGAGCTTTGGGCTCCGAGGGGAGCAGCGAGGCTGTATCTGGGCTTGATGGAACATGGTTTGCTCCATCCCCACCACGTGTTGGGGGGGTCCAGGAGCAGAGGGGCGTGGGGGGGAGAGGCGTGTGTGCGTGGCGACCAGCGTGTCGGTGTGGGAGGTGTGAGCTCTGCAAGCTGTGTGTGGGGGAACAGGCTCCTGTGGCAGGCGTGACCCCCCCAGGATTAGCAGGGATGGCACCTGGGGTGGGACAGCAGGATGGGGATGGTGGCTCGGGTCACCACACCTCATACCCCCACACCCCAACCCGTGAGCATCAGTCACGCCAAAATATTGCTCCCCAAGATAGCGCTGGGGGGATGTTGGGGTTTGCCCTTACCTGCTACCCTGTGGGGAAATGGGGACAAAATTGGAGGGGAACCCATGAATTCTGGAGCATCTCCCTTCCCCAGCCTCACAACGCATTTAGGGACCCATCCCCTAGCCCTGGTGGATGTGCTAAAAAAATAGCTGTGCAAGGGATGAATATTTATCTGTGGGTGGCAAGTGACAGATGCTGGGGCGAGGATTCTAGGATACTTCAGCTTGATGAAGGTAATAACTGGAATAGATTAATGAGAAACATCCTTCCCAAAGAGTTGCCTCCCCTGTGCCATAGCTACGCAGCAGAGCTCCAGTGCACACCAGCTCCTGGGAGCCAAAGTTCACTGAGGTTCAGTGTGGAAAAAGGCTGGAGGTGCCCAACTTGGGGGTTTTCCACCCAGAGTGGAGACAGGTCACCAGCAAAGGGCCGTGGGCTCTAGGGACTTGAGCAACCTGGTCTAGTGGGAGGTGTCCATGGTTGGAACTAGATGATCTTTGAGGTCCCTTCCAACCCAAACCATTCGGTGATTCTGTGACTTGCAACCAAGTTGGTCAAAGTGCAATTTCAGGCGGGTTCAGTCACTCTGTGGGGATTGATCAAGAGAAATGCTGGGGAAGCTGTTGTGGAGGAGCCTGGTTGGGACATGTGTGGCCTGTCCCTGCTCCTGGGCTTGGCCACAGGTACCATCACCCTGTGCTCCTCCTCGGGCATTGGCAGAGCCCCTGAGGGGACCATTGTGCCACAGGCCCTGCTCTGGTCTCCTCCTCATCCTCAGATGATAAACATGCAATACAGCTCTTCTATCCCCGAACACCCAGAAGCCAGCCTGGCCTGCCAAGATGGAAGAAAAAAAAAGCTCTTTGCTTCTGGTAGGTTCTCAGAAGGGGTGAAGCTGCTGGGAGGCCACCCCGACGTGGAGCTGCTCCCTAGGAGCTGCTGCGCTGCAGTGGAGGGGGAAGCACCCTAGGGTGGGGGGCACATGCATGGCTGGGGACAGGGCCAGCCCTGCAACACCCAACCCTGGGAGACCTGTAGTTTGTCCAGACTTGTGGCTGCCTCCCTACAACCCTTCCTGGCAGGGGCAGGGTGCCAGGAGGGGAGCGGGGTGATGGGAGCAGGCAGAAACCCACCCCCCACATGCCCTCCTGGCCGCTCGCTGCGCTGATTCTCTGAGCAAGGTTTATTCTCTTCTCTGAGCAAGGTTTATTCTCCACGGAAGGGCTGCTGGGATTTATTGATGGCTGGCAAACACACACCCTCCAGCTTCCAGCTCAGACCCCGGCATCATTCCCGGCAGCTGAAACAAAAGGTTGCAGCTCTTTTTTTTTTTTTTCCCCCCCTCTTTAGGCGAAAGCCACCAGCAGAAACCCATCATTAAAACCCAAGAGCTGGTTCCACCTCTCCCTGGGAAGAGCAGCTGCAGGTAACGTTTCATCCTCTCCTCCCTGTCCAAGCCCAAAGCAGCCAACTGGCTTTTCTAGAGCAAGGTCTTGCAGCACCTTTCCAGGCAGGCTGTGATGGAGCTCGTCGGCGCTGCGATTCCCTAAACAGCACTGCTGGGAAACGACAACGCCTTGCAAAAAAAATAATAATAATAATAATAAACAATCCTGCTTCAGACGGGCTCGTTCAGCAGCCAAACAAGGGGGGCAGAGCTCCCGAAAGCCCCTGGCTGCTGGCAGGTAGGCCTGCCTCGTATGATGGTGGCAATTCAGATGGAAGTGGCCATAAAACATGAGAGAGGATGATACAGCCACTTACAGCACAGCACCAGCTGCTTCTCCTAGTTCGGCCTCAAAGCTTGTTAGTCCAGCAAGGCTTGGGGTTTTTTCATTATTTTTTTTTTTTTTCCTTTCCATGGCTGCAATTGGGTTTTCTTGTTTTTTCTCTAATCCCAGTTTCCCCTCCACATCTCGTTAAGCCGCGTTGACGGCAGAGAAGAGCTCTGGTGATCCCTCTGAGCCCCTACGCTGAGCATTAAGCCGTAAACTAGGAATGTAAGACTCTTGTCTGAATTAAAAGTCTTTTGCCTGGTATTAGGGAGCGTGGGGCTGAGTTTGGAGGGGCCGCAGGGCACGCAAAGACGCCCGGCCCCAACGCTGGCAGCGTTGGCAGCACCACAGCTGCACCTACCTGCCCTGGAGCCCCCTCCCCACGCTCTCCTCCCCTCTGCCCCGGGGTGGCTTCGATGTAAATCTACAGGTTCCGGTGGTGCAGTCAGAGCTGTGGATCCCATGTGCAACTTGGGTTGTCTCCCAACGCCTTGGCCCACCTCATCCTCCCAACCCCCTGGGCGAGAGGTGGGTGTCCCCCCCACCAGCGCAGCCAGCTCCCCTCCCCAAAAAGCCTGGACAAGGAGAGCATGGAGGGGAGGACCCAGCACCCAGAGACCCGCCGAACATATGGGGCTACCTGTGGCAAAGAGCTGGGTTGGTGCCATGCTGGGCTGGTTCCTTCTCTCCTGCGGGGTAGGAGCATCCCTCGCTCCAAGCCAGCAGGTTGCAAACTCACAGACCCCAGCCCAAACCCAGGGTCTCCACATTGGGAGGCTCATCCCCCCCATCACCCCACCACCCACCCCTGGTTGGGAAGGTATCAATGCAGCACCTACCTCCATCCGAGTAGGTCTCTGTCCCGTAGCCATCCTGTAATCCATTGCTCCAGGTGCCTTCATACTTGGCCCCGTTTCCAGTGCATTCTCGGACCCCGTACCGTCCCTTAAATCCATGGGTCCACTCTCCTTTGTACACCCACTTCCCCTTGCTCTCCATGCCAATGCCATGGCGCTTGCCCTGCGCCCAGGTGCCCTGGTAAGTGTTGCCACTGGGCCAAGTGTAGACCCCCAGCACCTCAAAGCCGTGACTCCAGGAGCCCGAATATTCACCTTGACCCTTGGGGCCGGTACAGATTCCGTGGCCATGAGCCTTGCCGTCCTCCCAGCCTCCACAGTACGACCCTCCATCGTCAAAATTAAACCTTCCCCCACTGGACATGCATGTAATTCGGTTTGCAAATCCCCCAAAAGGTGAAAAAAAAAA